>JAGKTI010004789.1:33421-48470 GCA_018397915.1 Birgus latro | reverse complement strand
CCTCCACTTTGCACTCAAATTCCTTCCAAATTCCTTATCCACTCTCTTTCTACTCCCTCTTACTATTCTTTTCACCTCTCTCTTCCTCTCTACATATAATTCTCTTGTCCGTCTCTCAGCTTCTTCGACGCCCCTGTTCTTCATCCACTCATTATATGCTTCTTTTGTGCCACAGCCTCTCTCACCTCTTCAGTCCATAATGCTGTTCCCTGAACCCCCTTTTGTCTTCACTTCACCCCACACACCACTTCACGTGCTGCAAAGATTTCTTCTGTGAATATCTTGCACACACCTTCCACGTCCCCCATCTGCTCCAATCTATATTTACCCAATCGCTCCTCCACTTCCCTTTTATATTCAGCCTTTATTCCATCATCTTCTAACTTTTCTACCCTCCTTGTAAGAACTACTTCCTTCTGTCCTTCCCTTCTTCTCTTCCTTCATGTTGTTTGGATTCTGATTCTGGCCACCAGTTCACTCTCCCAACCTCTATATACTCTTTCGTCCATTACACGTCTTCTCATCCTTCCATCCTCACACACATGCTGTAGTCAATCATTGCCTTCCGTTCATTCAGTTCACCATCCACCCTTCTCAACACTCGCCATGTATACCTATGGATCATTTTGTTCCTGAAGAGGGTATTAGCTAACACCAACCCCCTCCCGGCACAGATGTCCACGACAGCACTGCCATTCTCATCCATCTCTGCAGGCACACCCCACTCACCAACCACTCCATCCACCTTCTCATTCCCGACTTTTCCATTCATGTCTCCAATCAGAAACACTCTCATTCCTTTCAAACTTTTCCAAGCAGGCTTCCACATTTGCCCAGAACTCTTCTCTCACTCTGATTACACGATCTTGCGTTGGCGCATACACGCACACAATCCCCCACATTTGTAGTCCAACTTTCACTCTTACCCACACAATCCTTGACCCAGCTTGACAACATGAAGCTATACATTCCAAGAATGGGGCTGGTGTAGGAACTAGGCAAACCACACTCACCGGCCACCTTCATGACGTGAACTGCCAAGGCTCCCAGTTGCATACCACAGGAACCTTCCGATGACGTCATCACTCGAACTAACACTCTCGTCTTCTCTTCTTAATTTGACAGAAGATTCCAAGGATGAAGGTGGATGGTCTATTTGCGTCTGATACACACTATGTATCCAATACATACACTTCTCTTCTTAATTTGACAGAAGATTCCAAGGATGAAGGTGGATGGTCTATTTGCGTCTGATACACACTATGTATCCAATACATACACTTTTGTTTAATTATTATCAAGACCCAGTCTGTGGCCACATACAGATATGTGATGTCTCTTAAAGTATTATAAACTTTCTAGTCTCGGCTGACTGCTGCACGCAGCCGCTCGGTCGAGGCACCTTTCTTGGTGAGACAATCAGCCAGTTGTTGTGATGTATCCTCCCAGGATACCTCATCAATCTCCCCCCGCTCCAACATGTCCCGCAGCACAGCAATATCAATGTGCAATCTCCTGTCTTCTACGCTCCTACAGGAGTAAAGGGCGTCCACCAGACTCTTGTTGTCGACGAAACACTTTATTTTGATCTTTCCACATCCAGAAACCTCACGCAATATTTTGGAGAGATATACAGCAGTTTCAGCACATTCAAGCAGCGCCAACACTTCAGCAGATAAGGTAGATTTGACGACCCTCCTGATCTTCCTTGTCTGCCAGAATATAGGACATCTTGCCTCTCTACCATCTCGTAGGAAGATCACAAAACTTCCCTGAGATCCATTGCCTACAAGGTTGGCAAAGGAGGCATCTGAAAAGCACTCTATATGACAGTCCTCGATCGGCCCCATTCTTGGAATGTATAGCTTCATGTTGTCAGTCTTCACCCTTGAGATCACCTTATTGAGTTTAAGCAAATCCGCTACGGTAGCTCGGTTGCTATTCACATTCAACTCACACACATCAAAGGCAATATCTGGCCGAGTGTATGTGGCAATCCAATTGAGTTGCCCAATTAATGCTCGGTACTCCATTTTCTCAGACTCGGACAGCTCCCCTGATTTTACTGCTGCACGATGTTTACTCAGCGTGACTGGTTTCAAGGATGAAGCATACTGGAATTGGTCAAGCGTTATGCTGCCATCGGTGTTGGAGATGACATTGAGACCAACGTATTTGAAGGCTTTTGATTCTGAACTGCCGATGAGGAATATTTGACTCAACCGATTTATCACTTGCTGTTCGAACTCATCTGTACCAGCCCAAAGGAAGTCGTCGACGTAGATGCATACAATGCCTTCGACTTGGCCACCATTGCTCCAAGAGAACAGCGCTGAATCCAGTGATGATACTTTAGCTCTGAGACTCAACAACTGATCTTTTACGTGCAGATACCAATGCCTAGCAGCATCACAAAGGCCGTAAACAGTTTTCTTTAGTCTCCATAACTTACCATTTGCATATTCAGGCGGAGGACATAAATGAACAACTCTCTCAATGTCGTTACCTTGCAAGTAGGCAGCTTTCACGTCCATAGTCCGCCCCTCTCCCGGTGATGGCTCTCGGAGCTGCCTGGAACCACTGTCTGACTCACTCCTTCTTCATTTCTGTAACATTCGCGGCCTTTCCTCTAACTTTCGCTCTGTTGAGCACCACCTCTTCTCCTCTAAACCTCACCTTCTCTTTGTTTCTGAGACTCAGCTGTCTGAGACAACTGACAGCAAACCCTTTTCTGTATCCTCCTACTTTCTCTATTCTCATTTCAAAGCCAAAGGTGGCTGTTGTGTATATGTACGCAACGATCTATCTTGCTCTCGTGTTCCTGAACTTGATTCTTGTGAATTCTCTACTCTCTGGCTTTGGCTCTCCTGTCATTCTCTGACTAAATATATCTGTGCTGTTTACTTATCTCCTGATTCTACTGACTATCAAAAATTCATTGACTATCTTACTTCTACGATGGAACACATTCTATCCATTTCTCCTTTCTCTGAAATCTCCATTCTAGGAGATTTCAATGTTCACCACCACCTTTGGCTCTCCTCTCCTTTCACTGATCCACCTGGTGAACAAGCCTACATCTTTTCTATCCTTAATGACCTAGAGCAACTTGTACAGCACCCTACCCATATCCCTGACCGCCTTGGAGAGAGTTCCAACATACCTGACCTTTTCCTAACAACTAATCCTTCTGCTTACACTGTTAATCTTTTCTCTCCGTTGGGCTCCTCCGATCATAACCTTATTACCTTAACCTGTCCTATTGCTCCAGTGCAGCCTGTGGACCCTCCAAAGAAGTGCCGCCTGTTGCACTTTGGAGCTGCAGATTGGGAGGCCCTCAGGCAGTACTTCTTTGATTTTCCTTGGAATGATTATTGCTTCCATGGCCGGGAGCCGTCTGAGTGTGCCCTGCGCATTACGGAGGTTATTCTCTTGGGCATGGAAGCATGCATTCCTTTTTCATATCCTCTGACTAATACAAGAAAGCCTTGGTTTTAATCATGCTTGTTCTGATGCTGTCCGCAACAGAGAGAGGGCTTTTAAAAGGTACCGGAGCCAACCCACCCCTGAATCACATCTTTTTTTATATTTCTGCCTGGAATCGTGCTAAGTCTGTTCTTCGCTCTGCTGAAAATAATTTCATCCGTGCTAAATGTTCCCAACTCTCCAACTCGAATTCTTCTTGCTCCCTTTGGCACCTTGCCAAAAACCTTTCTAACAACTTTACCTCATCATCCTTCCCTCCTCTTTTCTACTCTGATGGCTCTGTAGCTATTTCTTCTACTGATAAAGCAGATCTCTTCACTCAGACTTTCTCCTCCAATTCTACCTTAGACGATTCCGGTGATGTTCCTCCATCACTTCCCCCTTCAGACTTCCTCATGACTGGCATTAAAATTTCTTCAGCTGATGTATTTTCTGCCATCTCTGGCCTCAATATTAACAAGGCATATGGTCCTGATGGAGTCCCTCCTGTTGTTCTTAAGAACTGTGCTTCTGTGCTTACACCCTGCCTAGTTAAACTCTTTCGCCTTTGTCTCTCAACTTGTACCTTTTCTTCTTGCTGGAAGTTTGCTCTCATTCAGCCAGTCCCAAACAAGGGTGACCATTCCCAACCCTCTAACTATCGTCCAATTGCTTTAACATCCTGTGTCTCAAAAGTTTTTGAATCAGTTCTTAACAGAAAAATTTTAAAGCATCTTTCCTGTCACAACCTTCTTTCTGATCGTCAGTATGGGTTCCATCAGGGACGCTCCACTGGCGATCTTCTCACCTACCTTTCAGACTCCTGGTCATCCTCCTTTCGGGACTTTGGCGAAAGCTTTGCCATTGCACTTGACATCTCAAAGGCTTTTGATCGAGTCTGGCATAAATCTTTGATTTCCAAACTGCCCTCTTACGGTTTCTATCCTTCTATCTGTGCCTTCATCTCTAGCTTCCTTTCTGGTCGTTCTATAGCTGCTGTTTAGACGGCCATCGTTCTTCTCCTAGACCTATGAACAGTGGTGTTCCTCAGGGCTCTGTCCTATCACCAACTCTCTTTCTCTTATTCATCAGTGACCTTCTAAGGTGTACATCTAAACCTATCCACTCGTATGCTGATGATTCCACCCTTCACCTTTCCATTCGATTTCTGCAACGTCCATCTCAGCAGTTACTTCAGCAAACAAGGGATGAGGCTATAGCACACCTAATGTCTGACTTGGCTCATATCTCTGATTGGGGTAAAAATAATCTTGTTATTTTTAATGCATCAAAAACTCAGTTCTTACACTTATCAACCCGTCAGAATCTTCCTCAGGATTACCCACTAATGTTTAATAATGTCCAGCTCAGTCCTGCATCATCCTTGAACATGCTAGGTGTTTCATTCTCTCGGGATTTGTCTTGGAAAGAACATATTACATCTCTTGTGAAATCTGCTTCCAAGAGATTAGGTGTGCTGGGCCGACTCCGTACTTTCTTTACCCCTGCACAGATGTTGACCTTGTACACGGGTTTTATTCGCCCATGTATGGAGTACAACTCTCATGTGTGGGGAGGCTCCCCACATGCAGCCCTTCTGAATAGGGTGGAGTCAAAGGCTTTTTGTCTCATTAACTCTCCTCCTCTTACTGATTCCTTTCAACCTTTGTCTCTTCGCCGCACTGTTGCTTCTTTATCTCTCTTCTATCGCTACTTCAATGGTCACTGTTCCTCTGAACTGTCTGCTTGCATCCCTCCACCTCTACGACGGGCACGTAGTACCCGTCTAGCAGCAAACTCTCATCCCTTTTCTGTCCACCTCTCTAATGCAAGAGTTAACCGTTACTCCCAGTCCTTCATTTATGCTACTGGTCAACTCTGGAACTGTCTCCCTCTGTCTGTATTCCCTACTTCCTATGATCTCCAATCTTTCAAACGCAGTGTGTCCAGGCATCTCGATATGAATGGATCTTGAATTTGGCTCTCTTTTGTATTGTTTTTACTTTTTCCTGGAAGGAACAGTATGTGGGCCCTGGCCTTTGGTTCCTTCTTCCTTGCATAAAAAAAAAAAAATCCCACTTGTTGGTGGAGGCCAAAGAAAGTTCCAAACGCACTGCTTCCTTTGAAGAAGTAGGCGAGTCTTTTCAGAGATCCACTGTGTCTTCCTCAGATCCTCTGGCGACTAAGCAGTTTTAACAATAGGCTTTCCATTTTTCAGTTTTTCTGTCACAACCCATCGAACCGTTATGGCACCTTGGCCAACATCATCTACTTCCTCATACAGATCATTATTCTGCCAATTTGTAATTTCATTTTCCTTAGCGCATAATACCGCCTCAGAGTTGAAAAGAAAAAGCATTTCTGTGTCATCATCAACCACTTCCCATTCGCTAAGATCCTTCTCCAAATCTATCCAATCAATGCTGCCATCAGAGTCCCTCTTCATATTGTAGCAGTGTTTGTACTTTCCAGTGGCTTTACCTGCCCGACTTATAATCCTTCCAGACACCAACTCTCCACTTTCTGAATGTATTCCCTTTATACGTTGACCAACAGAAACTTTGGGAAGCTGATTAATCGGAACAGAAACTGTGGGAGGCTCATCGATTGGGACCACACCATCTTCCGACTCGACATCTGGTGGATAGTCATTCAGCACTTGCGTAGGATCATCATTAGGCTTCTCCTGGACAACATTGTTCTTCTCATTACTGCTGACATCACTTTCAAATGTAGTATCTTGCTCTGGCGCACGTGCTAGACGAGATACGTGCACTCGCACGTATACACCGCCGTGTCTCACCAGAATTTGTTTCCCATCTCTGCCTATTACTATTCCGGGACCGTGCCACTCATGACTGTAATTTCTTTTGTAGAAGACTTCATCTCCATTCCGGATGTTGTTTAGGCCACTGTAACGTATGTTGTGCCGCAGAGCCCTAGCCAAGCGTTCATCTGATTCGGTCTTTATAAACTCTTGTCTAGCTAAATGAAGAGCGTTCAAATTGTTTCTCACAAGTTTCGATGGTGATGAAGGTTCCAAGGCTGGAGGATCATTTGCGTACACATTAGGCAGACCAGGGTTTTGACCAAAAACAAGTTGGTTAGGAGAAAAGCCTGAGTAGTTGGTGAGAGCATTTCTTGCCGATACTGCCCATGCCAAGGCCACATCCAGTTCACACTGGCTATCAGCCATTATCTTCCTAACAATGTCACCAATGACTGCATTTTGACGCTCACAGATTCCGTTGCTCCAAGAACTCTCTGCAGACGTTGTCATGATCTTGATATTGAAGGCCTCTCCCAATGCTCGCATTTCCGCATTATTGAATTCACAGCCATTGTCTGTAAGAATTTTTCTAGGTGTGTCAAACACAACAATCCAGCTCCGAAATATTACTTTGATAATGGTGGGCACACACTTATCTGCGATTACTATCGCATTACAATACCTGGTCGCCAAATCAACAAGGACTAAGAAATAATGTCTTCCCCATGCTTTTAAATCCATGGCTATGGCTTCCTTAAACTTAGACTCCATGGGCAAACTGACTACGGGTCAGGGTTTGGCTTTCTTAAATCTGCAACAGACTGTACAAGCATCAGATACAGCCTTGACAGCCTGTTCCAGTTTTGAACTTTTAATTCCAGCATCTGTGATCAGTTTAATTAGTTTTGCCGATGTTGGGTGTCCAAATTGCCTGTGAAGCTTCAAAGCGGTTTTTTCTACATCACCCCCACGAGATGCCAACATGATTGTTTCACAAAATTCACGATCTAGTCATAAAGAAATTGGAAGTAAGTAATGGCCTGAAGATGAGGACTTTAAATCAATGATAGTTCCACAAATTTTGACCTGGTCAGTTCCAAGGTTAATCAACATTTTTGCTTTTTTCAAGGAACGTCTACTCAACAGCAAGGGAATATTGCAGTCCACAACATCAGTCACGATGGTAGCACGCATGTTTCCAATGTAGCAGGGCAGAGTAACACGTTTGAGGGAAGAAACTGTGACACCATCAGCAAAAGTAAACGTTGAGGATGACGCTTCTTCTCTTACAACATCACGTTCATAATCATTGAGCTCACTTAGATAGCAATTGATCCATTCAACTCCACATACAGTTGTAGAACACCCTGTGTCTAGAAGAGCACATCCCTTAGATTCTTCTACTAGAGTCTGTGACTTACCTCTACTAGCAGCAGCATCCGCATAGCCCATAAATAATGACAGATGCACTGTTTCAGAATTCTCTTCTCGACTGCCGTCGTTTTCGTATGCATCCAGACAGTCACGTGCCCAATGAAATCTAGAATCACATACGAAACACCTCGATACCTTTCCGTCAGGCCCAAGTGGGTTCTGCCTCCTGCCGTTGGATGAGCGTTGGGGAATTCTAGCAGATACGGTTGAACATCGGCCACTACCCCGACGTCGATCACGTATTGCACCACCCCGCAACATTCTCCGTCCTCATTGAGTACCTCTAGCATAAAGCGTTTCGTCACCCTCAACTTCGTCACTCCAAAATGCTGGTTCGTCTTTCACCTCCCGGGCGGACACCGATGCCTCGTTCTGCCTGCCAATTTCACCAGCAAAAGTACGATTTAGGGCAGATTTCATATTTTTGTATGTCACCTCAGTTATCGCAGACATCACTAGTTGTCGTTCACTGTCTGAAAGTTTGCATGCAGCTAAGAGCATAAAAGCCATCACAGAATTTGGCAGTTCCATGTCCTGCTTGGTAAATTTGAAATAAACATGCTCAGATTCTGTCACGAACTCCCGAATGTTCATATCACTGGCTCTTCTGAAGTTGTATAGCTCATAAAACGCTGCAAACTGTCAACGTCCTTTGTCCATGAAAAATAAACCATCTAATTTTTTCAGCAGGGTCTGAACGCCATCCTTCTGCTTCAGAACATCTGTTTCAATCTGCGAAGACGCCACCCTCGCTCTTCCAGACAATGACAGGTGAATAGCTAAGGCTTGTTTTTCTGTTGCTTGGTCCGTTAGTTCGCACCAAATGCCAATGTCTTTTTTCCAGCTCTCATATGTAGAATCATTTTCAAGTTTTGGAGGCCACTTGGTCGAACACGACGCCATTCTTGCAACTACGCTTTGCTACCAGTGTAGGAACTAGGCAAACCACACTCACCGGCCGCCTTCACGACGTGAACTGCCAAGGCTCCCGGTTGCATACCACAGGAACCTTCCTATGACGTCATCACTCGTGACTTAGCACGTGTGTGCATGTGCACACACACTAACACAGCTAATCCATACTTTATTCTCCTTCCATCTTTTGCTCACAGCAATACACACTCCATCTTTCGCCCTGTCATTCTCACCTAGTCCTGCGCATATACCCAATCCAAGATCCCATTCTCTCACATTCTCACCTCACCATTTAGTTTCAGTTATTCCACATATATCCACTTTCACACTCTCAAGCACCTGTACGATCTCTCTCTCTTTCACCATCATTCATACCCCTTACATTCTAAGTTGCAATCCTTACCAAGTCCTTTGTCTGGTCCTTTTTCGTCACCTTTTGGTCAGTAATTAGAGAGTTGCAAGAATGAACTCTACAACAGGAGAGAGATTAAGGAATTAAACGCGTTACAGAGCGTATGTTCATGTAGTACGGAGCTAGAGAGAGAAGTAACAGATTTGAAAGTAAGTAATGAATCAGCCACAAATGAAATAAATCAGCTTTAGAGGGAAAATAAGAGGCTTCAAGAAGAAACAGATAAGATGAAAAGAAAATGTGATGAGAATGAATTGAAAGCTAAGATGCAAGATGAGCACATTAAGGAAATCAAGGAAGAACACAGAGGGTGGAAATAATGCAGGAAGAGGGGAAAATAAACTTAAAAGAGGTTATAGAACAACAGAGGAAAGTAAACCTGGACAAGGTAGAGAAAGAAGTGGTTAGAGTACTGTACTAAAAAGTAAAGAATCACCTGTCAGAGATACAGCAGACAAGAAAAAAATGCATGATTATCTTAGGTTTGAAAGAAAAACCAATATCAGTGATGTCAGAAAGAGAAAGGGAAGAACTGAGAAGGGTGAAGGAAATAGTGTCAATAGTTATGGAAGGAAAGGACGAAGCCCAAGAGAAGATCGAAGAAGTGTTTAGGCTGGGATAATATGTGGAGGGAGAGGCAAGGCCACTAAAAGTAAAATTTCAATCTCAGGTCACAGTAAATGAAATAATCAACAAGACTTGGAAATTAGCAGATAAGGAGGGATTCAAAAATATCTGGAAAAGGAGAGGTGCAAATAAGGAAGAGAGAGCTAAAATAAAGGAACTTGTTAACCCATCACGTCCCGACCGATTTCCAACCTATGATACCACAAAATCTCGAGCATTTTTGGATTTTTTTTTTATTAGCTCAAACCTTCGCTTTTGGTGAGAAAAATTGAAAATTAATAGAGAAATCGTGATCCTGTGCTTAAAGCTGTTGATACAGGTGTCATGCAACCTTACGTTTTCCTTCTTTTTCAGGGTACCTGGCTAAAGAAAACGAACTATGGAAGGTTAACTAATTCAAGCCACTTTCAATTATGTATTTATTTATGTATTTGGTACAAATTTATGTGTAGTAACAGACTATATTGGTTTTAACACATTTATATAGGCAATAGAAGCATGATTCAGTCACCAAACACATTCACATATGGCACCTTCTTTTATGACGCAGAGAAGGATAGATTTTGGGATGATTTAATACGTGTAGTAAGTGGTATGGGCGATGATGAGGTAGTGGTTCTGGGAGGGGATTTAAATGGTCATGTGGATGAAGCAGCTCAAGGTTATGAAGGAGTCCATGGAGGATGTGCATATGGTGTGAGGAATGCGGAATGGGAAAGAATACTCGAGTCTGGGGAGGCTATGGACATGATTGTGTGCAACACACATTTTAGAAAAAGAATGAGTCGGTTGATTACGTACAAGTTTCGGGGGAAATAGTAGTCAGATAGATTATTTTCTGGTCAGGAAGGTTGATAGGAGATTAGTAAGGGATGTTAAAGTTATAGGAAGCGACGAGTTTGTGCAGCAGCACAGACTGTTGATTTGTGACATGGTGCTTAAGGAACGAGTGATGAGAAGGAGGACATATGTACCTGGGAGGAAAATATGGAAGCTGGGAAACCAATCAGTAAGGGATGCCTTTTATAGTGAGATGAGGAGAGTAGCGGCTGAACAGGAAGCCGTAGATGGAGGCGTTAATGAACAGTATAGAGCCCTTAAGAACAACCTCTTGAGAGTTACTGATGCAATATGTGGTTGGACAAGAGGCCTACCAAGACATAAAGTAACTTGGTGGTGGGATGAGGGTGTAGAAGCCGCAGTTAAGGAGAAAAGAAGGCTTTTCCGGGAATGGAAGAAGGGTGGTAACAGAGAGGAGTACTTGGCTGCCAAGTGCAGGGCTAGAAGAGAGGTATACAGGGCGAAGTCTGAGTCATGGAGACTTTTACTTGATAATCTAAATCATGGAGAAAGGAAAAATATGATTTTTAGGGTGGCAAATCAGGTGAAGAGGGATAATCGGGACATTGTAGGTGAGCAGTGTGTGAAGAATGATGATGGGAGGGTAGTGGTGAACATTGAGGATATTAAAGATGCATGGAGAGAGCATTATAGCCGGTTGTTGAATGAGGAGTTTGATTGGGATAGGGAAAGTTTGGAGCCAGCTGATCCAGTGTTTGGCCCTTGGCGTTTGATTGGCACTGCTACTGTGAGTGAGGCAGTAGGCAGGATGCGGGTGGGGAAGGCGGCAGGTGTGTCTGGGTTGACTGCCGAAATGTTGAAGGCCTCAGGAGATACTGGGGTGAGGTTAGTCACTGACCTGATAAATATGATTATATATGAGTGTGTTGTCCCAGATGATTGGCTGAAGAGTGTAATTGTAAATGTGTACAAAGGGAAGGGTGATGCCCTGGAAAGGGGAAATTACAGTGGTATAAAGCTCTTCGATCAGATAATGAAAGTAATGGAGAGAGTTCTAGAAGGTATGATTAGAGAAAGAGTGAATATCGATGAGATGCAGTTTGGGTTTATGCCAGGCAGGGGGACCACTGATGCCATATTCATTGTTCGACAGCTTCAGGAAAAATATATTGGCAAGAAAAGGGAATTGTATTTTGTTTTTGTTGATTTGGAAAAGGCCTTTGACAGAGTCCCTAGAGAGGAGGTGAAGTGGGCAATGAGAAAGCTATGGTTGGAAGAGTGGCTGGTTAGGGTGGTTATGGCCATGTACGTGGGTGCTCGCTCCCAGGTAAGAGTGAATGGAGTTTTGAGTGATGAGTTTTCCATGAATGTTGGTGTGCATCAGGGGTCAGTTTTGAGTCCCTTGTTGTTTATCATGGTGCTTGAAGCCCCCTCACGTGACTTCATAGATGGACTTCCATGGGAGATGTTGTATGCTGATGATTTGGTGCTGATTGCAGAGAATGAAGGGGAGGCGGAGGAAAGATTTAAGAAGTGGAGAGATGGTATGGGGTACAAGGGCTTAAGGGTAAATGCAGATAATACAAACGTGATGATATCTAGGGTTGATGGCGGTACAATCAGAGGAGAGGGAGAGTGGCCATGTGCAGTTTGCCACAAGGGTGTGGGAAGTAATTCCATCTTGTGTAGTGTTTGTGATAAATGGGTGCACAAGAGATGTAGTGGTATTAGAGGTAGACTGCGAGATAATGCTGATTTCATGTGTGCGGCGTGTCGGGGAGAGCAGGTGAAGATTGTTAGGCGTCAGAAGTTTGAACTTGCAGGTGAGTCTCTTGAGTGTGTGGGGGAGTTTTGTTATTTGGGAGACATGTTATGTGCCGGAGGTGGGGCTGGAGTTAGCTCAGTTGCTATGGTGAGAAGTGGTTGGAAGAAGTTCAGGAAGCTGTTGCCTCTCCTGACATTGAGAGGATTCTCCTTACGTGCTAAGGGGTCTTTGTATGCAGCATGTATTAGGAGTGTGATGCTGTATGGTAGTGAGACCTGGGCAGTAAAGGAAGAGGATATTCTCAGGTTTAAACATACAGAAATGACAATGATTAGGTGGATGTGCAGTGCGTCCCTGCATGCAAGGCCTGGGGGGGCTGGGTTTACGAGGGAAGAGTTGAGAGGTAGGATGGGACTGGAGTGTATTAGTGTTGTGATGAGGAGAGGTAGGGTGAGGTGGTTTGGACATGTGGAGAGGCTGGGGGATGATAATTGGGTACAGAGGGTGAGAAGTGTTAATATTGGGGGAGGGGTTGGGAGGGGTAGACCGAGAAAGACATGGGACGAGGTCATTAAGTGTGACTTAAGGGTTAAGGGACTGAACAGGGAGGCTGCCAAAGATGGAGCAGCGTGGAGATCCGCCATTAGGTGACCAAGGCCGACGCATGCAAGCATGTTGGAGCCTTCAAAAACGAAACAAAACGAAATTTCTGTTTGTTTCTTGCTCTGGTTTCTTTATTTCTTTGTCCTCCATCTCAGGAATCACTTTCACCTCGAATTTCGTCATTGGAGAGACCGTGGGGCAACATACCTTTACTGGCCAACTTATTGCTAACAGGTGAATTGCCCAGTGTGGGGGGGATGGGGAAGGGGGGTTAGGTGGGGCCAGGGAGTATCCCTGCTTGAGAGCAGGTAGAGGAAGGTCTCCCACATATGCCTACCAAAAATCACCCATGAAACTTAAAAATTGTGCAAATTATGACCCTTGCAATTGCGCAACGTTCCCATACGTCGATGGGTGTAGCTGTTACAATACATCGCGACGTACCGATACGTCGATGGGATTCCTCGGGTTAAGGATGCTAAAGAAAAAAACGACTAGATAACAGAGGAGTAGAAGACAAAATTCTATTGGAGAGTTATGGATCAGAAATTGAGGAAGTGGTACCGAAAGTGAGAGGGAGAGAGAAGGACAGAGTAAAAAACAATGCAAAAAGATTGAAAGTAGCATATGCTAATGTAAATGGTCTAATCTCAACAAGGCTTGAAATAGATGATTTCTTGAGGGTAAATGAGCCAGACATTATGTGGTTTGTAGCGACAAAGCTAAAAGAGAATATTGAAATCCAATTTGGAGATGGGAACTACAAACTATGGAGAAGAGATAGAAAAGAAAAACAGGAGGAGGAGTGATGATAGCATTGAAAAACAGCCTAAATGTGGATAGTGTGGAACTGGGAGATGTGGCTGAAGTGAGACACATGGTAATAGAAACCAGAAGGAAAGACAAGAGAGACATTGCAGTAGCATATATCCTTCCAAAGACAGGGGCATGGAATGAGGAGGAATATCAGGAGACGTTGGATGTGGTTAGATACCTACAGAAAGTGATTGAGAAAAGCAATGATGTAATCCTGATTGGTGACTTTAATTGTTAAGAGGTAAACTGGGAGGAGTGGGACTCAGGAAGTAGTGAAGATTCATGGGGCAGTATACTGTTAAATATAGCAATGGATTATGCAGTGACCCATTGGGTCAAAGAAGAGACAAGATTTAGGGGGGATGACACGTGAGTAAGTCTAGATTTAATTCTAACCGAAGAACGTGATGCAATTGAATCTCTGAAATATCTGTGTCCTATAGGAAAAAGTGATCATGTAGTGATAGAGTTCCAAATGATAGAAAGAAATGGGGAGATGAGATGAGATGTACAGGCATGGAAGATACAACTTTGGGAAAGCAAACTTTACAGGATTGAGAAAATTTTTTTTAAGAAGCAGATTGGTGAGAATTCAGGGAAACAAGAGAGAGACAGAAGAAGTGGGATATCCTTCTAGACTTCAATAATATGGGTTTGGAAAAGTATGTGCCAAAAGTTACTGGTAAAGGGAACTTTTTTTTTTTTTTTTTATGCAAGAAAGAAGGAACCAAAGGCCACAGGCCTGCATACTGTTCCTTCCTAGAAAAAGCAAAAACAGTACAAAAGAGAGCCAAATTCAAGATCCGTTCAATTCGAGATGCCTGGACACACTGCGTTTGAAAGACTGGAGATCATAGGAAGTAGGAAATACAGACAGAGGAAGACAGTTCCAGAGTTGACCAGTTGAATAAATGAAGGACTGGGAGTAACGGTTAACTCTTGCATAAGAGAGTTGGACAGAAAAGGGATGAGAGTTTGTTGCTAGACGGGTACTACGTGCCCGTCGTAGAGGTGGAGGGATGCAAGCAGACAGTTCAGAGGAACAGTGACCATTGAAGTAGCGATAGAAGAGAGATAAAGATGCAACAGTGCGGCGAAGAGACAATGGTTGAAGGGAATCAGTAAGAGGAGGAGAGTTAATGAGACGAAAAGCCTTTGACTCCACCCTATTGAGAAGAGCTGCATGTGGGGAGCCTCCCCACACATGAGAGTTGTACTCCATACATGGGCGAATAAAACCCGTGTACAAGGTCAACAACTGTGCAGGGGTAAAGAAAGTACGGAATCGGCTTAGCACACCTAATCTCTTGGAAGCAGATTTCACAAGAGATGTAATATGTTCTTTCCAAGACAAATCCTGAGAGAATGAAACCCCAAGCATGTTCAAGGATGATGCAGGACATAACTGTTCATTATTAAACATTAGTGGGTAATCCTGAGG
>JAGKTI010004789.1:0-33264 GCA_018397915.1 Birgus latro | reverse complement strand
AGGAAGTCAGAGGGGGGAAGTGATGGAGGAATAGCACCGGAATCGTCTAAGGTGGAATTGGAGGAGAAAGTCTGAGCAAAGAGATCTGCTTTATCAGTAGAAGAAATAGCTACAGAGCCATCAGAGTAGAAAAGAGGAGGGAAGGATGATGAGGTAAAGTTGTTAGAAAGGTTTTTGGCAAGGTGCCAGAAGGAGCGAGAAGAATTCGAGTTGGAGAGTTGGGAACATTTAGCACGGATGAAATTGTTTTTAGCAGAGCGAAGAACAGACTTAGCACGATTCCGGGCAGAAATATATAAAAGGTGTGATTCAGGGGTGGGTTGGCTCCGGTACCTCTTATAGGCCCTCTCCTTGTTGCGGACAGCATTAGAACAAGCGTGATTAAACCAAGGCTTTCTTGCATTAGTCAGAGGATATGAGAAAGGAATGTATGCTTCCATGCCTGAGAGAATAACCTCCGTAATGCGCAAGGCACTCTCAGATGGCTCCCGGCCATGGAAGCAATAATCATTCCATGGAAAATCAAAGAAGTACTGCCTGAGGGCCTCCCAATCTGCAGCTCCAAAGTGCCACAGGCGGCGTTTCTTTGGAGGGTCCACAGGCTGTATTGGAGCGATTGGACATGTTAAGGTAATAAGATTATTATCGGAGGAGCCCAACGGAGAGAAAAGATGAACAGTGTAAGCAGAAGGATTAGTTGTTAGGAAAAGGTCAAGTATGTTGGAACTCTCTCCAAGGCTGTCAGGGATACGGGTAGGGTGCTGTACAAGTTGCTCTAGGTCATTAAGGATAGATAAGATGTAGGCTTGTTCACCAGGTGGATCAGTGAAAGGAGAGGAGAGCCAAAGGTGGTGGTGAACATTGAAATCTCCTAGAATGGAGATTTCAGAGAAAGGAGAAATGGATAGAATGTGTTCCATCGTAGAAGTAAGATAGTCAAAGAATTTTTGATAGTCAGTAGAATTAGGAGATAAGTAAACAGCACAGATATATTTAGTCAGAGAATGACAGGAGAGCCGAAGCCAGAGAGTAGAGAATTCACAAGAATCAAGTTCAGGAACACGAGAGCAAGATAGATCGTTGCGTACATATACACAACAGCCACCTTTGGCTTTGAAACGAGAATAGAGAAAGTAGGAGGATACAGAAAAGGGTTTGCTGTCAGTTGTCTCAGACAGCTGAGTCTCAGTGAGAAAGAGAAGGTGAGGTTTAGAGAAGAGGTGGTGCTCGACAGCGTGAAAGTTAGAGGAAAGGCCGCGAATGTTACAGAAATGAAGAAGGAGTGAGTCAGACAGTGGTTCCAGGCAGCTCTTTGAGTCGTCACCGGGAGAGGGGCGGATGGTGGGGGCATTTATGGTCCCCCCCTCTGGGGACTCCGAGGCATGATTTTTGTGCGCCATTTTGAACAGGAAGTGTAGTGTGTAGCGTGTATGCAGTTTGGTGTTGACAGTTAGAGAAACTTGTATTGGAGAGCATGCTGGTCTACTCTCTGTGTAACTGAGACACTGAAAAAGTTCAGCAAAGGAGGATGGTCAGGAACAAGTCCTGATGGCTGATGAAACGGGAGCTCCAGCTCTCCCTGTCATCAGCTTTCCATCCTCCTTGGGAGTACTGCCCTGCTCGACTGGTGCTACAGTCTCCTCACCCTAACTGGTGATGACTTGTTCAACAAAAGGTGTTTGATAGCAAGAAAAAAAGAAAGAGATAAGGCATTGAACAAATGGAGAAAGAGAGGTAATGATAGAACAAAGGAAGATTATAAAAGAACTAGAAATGGATATGCAAGAATACTTAGAGAGGAATAAAGGAACTTAGAAAAAATTATTATTGACCAACGTTTGGATGAACCAAAATTGTTCTGCAGGTTTGTTAATGGCAAATTGAAACAATAGGAAATACTCTATAAACTGAAAGTAGAAGGAAATGTCAATGAAGATGCTGTTATGGACGCCAAAATAATGAACAAGTGCTTCCAATCAGTCTTCACAAGAGAAAGTGATTTTGTGGAGGAGGAGAGAGTGACAAGAAATGTAGTGTTAAAAGAAGGAAAAGTTGAAGTGCAAGAAGTGTACAAATTACTGGAAACTTCGGATGTGAGGAAAGCCCCAGGACCAGATGAGATCTCTAATTGGATACTAAGGGAATGCAGAGAACAACTGGCAGATAAGATTCATGGATTAATCGTGTGTTTTATGGAAGAAGGGAAAGTGCCTCGGGGAAGAGAGTCAGTGTGGCACCAATTTATAAAGGAGGGAACAAGGAAATACCTCTGAATTACAGACCAGTGTCCCTGACCAGCATGGTCACAAAATTGTGCGAATCCTGAAAGACAGATGGATGAAATATCTGGAGGAGATGGACATTTTGCCAGAAAGTGAGTTTGGATTCAGAAGTGGAAGGCAGTGTGTTTCCAACTTGATGAGTTTCTACTCAAGAGCAGTTGATGTACTGTACTACAGGAGAGTGATAGTTTGGTGCATTATGTGAATTTAGATCTGGAGGAAGCATTTGACAGGGTACCTCACAAGTGACTAGTGTGGAAATTGGAGCACATAGGAGGACTGAAGGGGAATCTCTTGGAGTGGCTGAGAGACTTCTTGAAGGACAGACAAATGAGGACAGTAATAAAGGACAGGATGTCTGGATGGAGGGAAGTAACAAGTGGAGTCCCACAGGGCTTGGTGTTAGTGCCCTTAATGTTCCTGATTTATGTAAACAATATGATAGATGGAATGAACAGTTATGCAAGTCTGTTTGCTGATGATGCAAAGATCTTAAGGACAGTAGAAGTTGAAGAAGACTGTAAGATTCAGCCGGAGGACCTGGATAGGATTCATGATTGGAGCCGGATGCCAGTCTATCTGTCTATCTATCTGGCTTTCAGACCGAAAACAGCAAGTTGTGATAAACGGAAAGGAATCTAAATTGCGTAATGTGATTAGCGGTGTTCCCCAAGGCTCAGTACTTGGACCGATACTTTTTATTATCTGTATAAACGATATTGACAAGGGTCTAAATTGTAAAATATCCAAATTTGCAGATGATACTAAAACTTCAAAATTTCAGTGGCAACAGTTACAAAATGACCTTAATACTTTAACAAGCTGGGCAAAAAAATTGCAAATAAAATTTAACACGGAAAAATGCAAAGTACTTCATGTTGGAAGTAACAGCGCCCATGCGAATTACAAAATGAATAATGTCCAGTTATCAAGTACAGACAGTGAAAAGGATCTTGGTGTGATAATATCAAATGACTGAAAACCGAGTAAGCAGTGTACCAGGGCGGTTAAAATTGCAAACAAGCTGGTGGATTTTATTGGAAGAACTTTTGAATTTAAATCGGAAAAAGTCATACTTGCCTTGTACAACTAGCTAGTGTGCCCCCATCTTGAGTATTGTGTGCAATTCTGGTCTCCATACTACAGAAAGGATATAGAAAAATTAGAGAAAATACAGCGAAGAATCACAAAAATGATACCACGACTTAGAAACAAACCATATGAGGAACGCCTCAAGGAACTTAAATTATTTAGCCTAATGAAGCGCAGGTTAAGAGGTGATCTTATTGAAGTTTTCAAAATCATGAAGGGATATGACAACTTAGACATGAATAAATATTTTGAAATAGACCGGTCGAGACAAACTAGAAGTAACGGCTGCAAAATTATGGGAAAGCGTTTCCAATCCCACGAAACAAAATACTTCTTCTTCAACAGAGTTGTAAATATATGGAACAGATTACCCTCAGATACCATGAACAGTATCTCAATTAAGACATTCAAAAACAAAATAGACAAGTATTTGCACGAGAATCCTCAGCTGACTCTTTTTCTGTCCGAATAACTTACTTTTGTAGTTTTGGTGATAATGTTTTAAGTTTCTTCCTGCAGAGTCCAACTGAGACCACAGGATTACTATATTTATGTGTATCTGTAACTTTTGAATTCCCACAGAGTCCAGCTGAGACCAAGGGATTAATTAGCTATATTCATGTGTATCTGTATCTTTTGAATTACCGCAGAGTCCAACTGAGACCACGGGATTACCGTATTCACGTTTTTATGCCTACAGACGCTCCATTAACTCAACGTACCCGTTTATAATGTCATACCGTAGCTATTAGTTTATTTGATTACTTTCTCTTCCAGGTTACTCAGACAGGTAGCTTATAGAAAGTAGTATAGAGTGTGACCTTTCCTTTTCAGTATTTCCTATGAAATTTCCATGTCAGTTTTTCCATGCTGCATGGTGGTTTTTCTCACTTTTCTCCTAGAGGGTTTGGAGGTGGGGGGAGCCTTCTTGCTCTACTATCCTTATCCTTCAGCATGTAGAGATAAATCTTGTAGTCACAGCCTTCTCTGTAACAAGCAGCCTCGTAAGGACCAGAAGGTCTGTTGCTGTTTGGTTTCCTATGTAATTCCTATGTAAAAAAAAAAAAAAAAAAAATCTATTGCTGGACGCCTCAGTCCCGTAAGGGGTGACCAAAAACAAATCACCCCCATGTCGCCCTGTCCCCCACCATTCCACTACCCTGCTCCCAGCTCACAACCTCCTCTCTCATGTACCTCTTCACTCCAACCCTCAGTGTCATCCTTGGCCTCCCTCTCCCACTCCCCCCCTCCACCTCACTCACTCACACTCACCTCATCAGTCTCTCGCTCTCCATCCTCTCCACATGGCCAAACCACCTCAGTGTGTGTGTCTCCTATTGCTTCTTATCACATCCACATCCACACCACAATGCTCCTTCATATCCTAATTTGTCAGTCTGTCTCTCCATGTGGCTCCACATGCTCCTCTCAGATAACTCATTCCCACTTCTCTTACTTTAAAATTGTGTCCTTCCATCAAGGTCCAAACTTCACTTCCAAACGTTAGAGTTGGTATTACAATACAGTACTCTCATGCAGTAACTTTTTTACTTCCATACTCACTCCCCTGTTCTTTTTCACTGCTTTCAAAGATCCAGCAGCCTTTCTTCCTTGTTGTACCCCTTCAAGCACTTCACCCTCTAAACTTCCATCCTTACTCATCACACTACCCAAGCACTTTAATGCACTCACATTTTCAATTTCCACCTCGTCCATCCTCACTGTACATTCACTGACTTCATTTCTCTTGAAGACCATAACTTAACTCTTCCATACATTTACCTTTAGATTCCATTTCCTACACACTTTCCCAAACTCATCCACCAAGCCTTGCAGCTCCCCTTTGTCTTCACTTAACAACACATTACAGTAATCTCTCTAGTATCAGGACGCCCAATAACCAGACACCCCACTGTCTGGACATCATTGGCTGGGACGTTCGGAACCCAAAAATTCCAAAAAAATGCAAAAAACCCAAATAAAAATCCGTTTTTTTGACGCGTTAGTTTGAATTTGACGCGCGGGGTGACCAGCTGTGTTTTTGCGCTGCCTGCCCAGACATCCACTGGAGCCAGCCTGCCTCCTCCCCAGTTCCCACTCACCTGCCGGATAGAGTGCATGCACACTTCTCGCCATGGCCGCTCATGTGCTCGCTTTTGTGGTGGTGCCGTACCTACTGTAGGCCTTGCTACTTCTCTTCTGCCTCTTCATCGTATGTATGATGATGGCCCTGCAACCCGAGTGGTTTTGACTCTGGGGAAGAAGAGGGAGATATTGGAGAAAGTGGACGCAGTATGGTTGACGTCACGTATCCTTCGTGAATTAAACCTCCCTTGCTCTACCTTGTTTGACATCAAGAGGTCCCAAGACAAACTCCACCGGTACATTGCCGACTTCGCATCGAAAACCAAGCGGAACTTGGAGAGTAAGGTTATGTTTACTCCCAATTATGCAGAAATTGACCGTTCCAGGCTGATTTGGTATCGTCAACAACATGTTGCTGGTGTGTGGTACGGAACTGAAAGCTGCCGCCAAGAAGTTCGCAAGGTTACACAACGCCCCGGTCTTCAAGGCATCCGAAGGTTGGCTTTTCACGTTCAAGTTACAACACGGACTTACCAACCGTAAGGCCCATGGTGAAGCTCTGGACACCAACAAGGAGGAAGTAGAAGAGTTTCAGCAGAAGGTGAAGGGCTTGATCGACAGGGAGGGCCTCTCTCTCGGTCAAGTCTATAATGCTGACGAAACTGGCCTATTCTGTCACTCGCTGCCAACGAACACTCTCGCCAAGGAGATGGAGAAGCGTATACCTGGCAGCAAGCTCTTGAAGCAACGGATCTCTGCTTCGTGTTGTGCCAGTGCTAACAGCATGCACTGGCTCAAACCCGTTATTGTTGGCCTTGCAGAGCAACCTTGGTGCCTTCGTGGGGTGATGGATGTCCTTCCTGTCTTGTGGTACCATTCTGTGAAGGCTTGCTTCACAGCCAAGATCTTCAGTGATTGGTTTCACCAGCACTTCGTCAAGGAGGTTATCCATTATCAGAAGAACACACTGGGAATCCCGTACGACCAGGTAAAGCCCCTTCTTCTTCTGGACAGTGCACCTGCGCATCCGTCCGACAAGGAGTTGGTGGCTGAGAGTGGCCGCATTTGATGCTTGTTTTTGCCACCTAATACTACTGCTCTCATCCAACCAATGAACCAAGGAGTGATCGTGGCTACGAAGAAGCCGTATCGTCGGAAGTTCCGGGACAAGGTGATGGTTGTCCTCAAGGACGAGGACGAGTGCAAGGAAGGACGAGACATGCGAGGCCAGCGGACTATGGAAAACTTTCGTCGCTACAACCTCAAGTCTGCCATCTACAACTGGGCCAGTGCATGGAAGGAAGTCTCCGTCAAGACTCTGGAAAGTGGTTGGTCTCGTCTGCCTCATGGAAGTGATGTGGTGCACGACTTTCAAGGTTTTGATGTGGATGACTTCCATGCACATCTTCTTGCGGGTGGCGATGATGTGGATATGGATGAAGTGCGTGAGTGGTTGGATGACGATGAGGGCGATCCAGGGTATCAGATCATGTCTGATATCAAAATCGCATCTTCAGTTGCTGGTATGAGTACCCAGCTTGAAGATTCTGACGAGGAGGCGACGATGATGTGGACTCCTCTTAGCACATCGCTACTCCAGCCATCCCCAAGCTGAGTGCACTCCGGGAACATGTGGAATTCGTCTTGGACTACCTAGAACACCCGGACTGCGACGGTGATAGTGCCCTTGGGACTTGTGGAGGAAGTGTGCTTTTAGGCAGCGCATCATCAATCGCCAGAATCGTCGTTGCTTACATCAATCAATCATTGACGGTTTTTTCAGGTCCGTTACCCCTGCCATTCTCGCCCTGGCTCCAAGACAAGCCTTTGAGCTCCGAGCCACAGCCCAGCACATTGGCCGCTGTGGAGTCGCCGCTGGATGTGAGTTTGTGGCCGTCTTCTGAGTCATCTGCAGTGGGTAGCCCATCACCACGTCCCTCCGATGAGCCCCTAGGCCGCCTGCAACAATTCCTCTCGGACTCTGACAGTGACTAAGCAACAAGAACCTGCCACTAGACCACACTCGAATGTACAGTGTTGTTCAGTGAAAAAAACAATGTTCATTGATAAGAATTTAGAATTCAGAGTGAAAAGATTTTGGTAAAAAGTGCTAATGAACACTGCTGAGTTTGAAGTGCAGCGCAAGTAAGAAAAGAATGCGCAGTGTTATAAATTGAGAGTGCCAAGGATTTTGTGAATTGCAATGGTGGATTACTGTAGGTGCTTTAGGTGCACCTTCATACTGTCATTGTCTGAGAGGAGGCGGCGGGTTATTCCTCATGACGACCACAGGCTTGTTGTAAGTACCCTGACTACTGCGAAAATCCTAGTTTTGTTCTTTCCATTTCATTGATTTCATGCATAGGCTGTGAAAAGGTGATTTTCATTATGACTTTCATGTCTGTTACCTATTTTCAGCATGCTGTAAAGTGGTAAAAATTTGCCCTAACTCTAAATCATTTTATGTTAACAGTGTATAAATGCTTTGTGTCCCATATTTGAGTGCATAAGCTGTTAAAAAGGTGAGTTTCATATTGATTTCCATGTCCGATACTTACTCTCAGTTTGCTGTTAACTGGTGAACATCTTTGCCATACTCACCTCCAAATCATCATTTTTCTGGTAACAGTTTATTTATTTCATACTTTGTGTTCCATATTTTATTGCATAAGATGTGAGAAAAGGTGATTTTCATGTCTGTTACTTACTTACACTATCCTGTCAGCTGGTGAACATTTTGCCATATTCACCTCAAATCCAAAATTTTCTGGTAACAGTTTATTTATTTCATGCTTTCTTTCCCATATTTTAGTGCATAAGATGTGAGAAAAGGTGATTTTCTTAGTGATTTCCATATCCGATACTTCCACTATGCTGGCAACTGGTGAACATCTTTGCCATACCCACCTCAAAACTGTCATTTTCTGGTAACAGTTTATTTATTTCATGCTTTGTAACCCATATTTTAGTGCATAAGATGGGAGAAAAGGTAATTTTCATAGTGATTTCCATGTCCGATACTTCCACTATGCTGTCAGCTGGTGAACATCTCTGCCATACTCACCTCAATATCATCATTTTTTGGTTAAATTTCAATTAATTCATGCATGTCCAGTAGGGAGGTAGGGAGGTGGTTTTCTGAGTTAGGTTAGGTTAGGGTCCGAAAGTAGTAGTGCTGGAGCTTCAGGGCCAATATCCAGACAAGACCAGTTTCCGGACATGCCCTTGGCTCTGTTACAACAGATAATGGAGGGATTACTGTATAAATATATATACAGTAATCTTCCCACTATCCGATGTAATAGAGCCAAAGGCATGACCGGTAAGTGGTCGTATCCAGTTAGTGGTCCTGAAGCTCCCGCATTGGTCATTCATGACCCTAACCTAACCTAAATCAGAAAACCACATACCTACCTCCCTACCGGACATGCATAGCACTTAAGTCCCCTTTCACAAAAAATAATGCACACAAAGCATGAATTTATTGAATTTTAACCAAAAAATGATGATTTTGAGGTGAGTAAGGCATAGGTGTTCACAACTTACCAGCATAGCGTAATTATCAGACATGGAAATCACTATGAAAATCACCCTTTCTCACATCCTGTGCACTAAAATAATGAACACAAAGCATGAATTCATTTAATTTTAACCCCAATAGGATGAATTTGAGGTAAGTAAGGCATCGGTGTTCACTGAGTTGGCAGCTTAATGTAAGTAAGTATCGGACGTGGCAGCCACTTTGAAAATCATCATTTCTCACATTTTATGCTCTAAAATATGAGATACAAAGCATCAAATAAATAAATTGTTACCAGAAAAATGATGAATAAGAGTTAGGTATGGCAAAAGTGTTCACCAGAATACAGCATGCTGAAAGTAAGTATCTGACATGAAAATCACTGGCATTCACCTTTTTCACAGCTTGTGCACTAAAATCATGAACACAAAGAATGAATTCATTTCATTTTAACCCCAAAAGGATGAATTTGAGGTAAGTTAGACACTGGTGTTCACAGAGTTGGCAGCTTAGTGTAAGTATCAGACGTGGCAGCCACTATGAAAATCATCATTTCTCACATTTTATGCACTAAAATATGGGATACAAAGCATCAAATTAATAAATTGTTACCAGAAAAATGATTAATAACAGTTAGGTAATGCCAAATGAGTTCACCAGAATACAGCATGCTGAAAGTAAGTATCGGACATGAAAATCTCTGGCATTCACCTTTTTCACAGCTTGTGCACTTTAATACTAGTGGTAACAATGCATGAAAAAATAAATTGATAACAGGAAATTATGATTTACGTTTATGGGAATTTTTTTCCACTTTACAGCATGCTGAAAAAAGGTTAGACATGAAAATCATTATGGAAATCACCTTTCACACAGTCTATGCATGAGATTAATGATATGGGAAGAACAAAACAAGGATTTTTGATGAAGTTAGGGTACTTACGAGAAGGCTGCCGCCGTCCTGATGTATAACCCGCTCTGTCCTCCCAGACTTTGACAATAATAAAGGTGCACCTGAGGCACCTGCAGAAATTCACAGAATCCTTGGCACTTCCGCTGCACTTTACACTCACCAGCACTTCTCACCAGCACTTCCCACAATGTTTCCCATCCCGTAACACACCAGCACTTCCCACAATGTTTCCCTTCCCGTAACACAAACAGAATCTTGCATCACATCACTTCAGTGCACTGCACATCACTGTAAATTCCCGTGTGGTCTAGTGGCGAGTCCTTGATGCTTATTCGCTGTCAGAGTCCGAGAGGAGCTGGTCGGTGGGATGTGGTGATACGCTACCCACTGCAGAGGACTCTGTGGTGACTCCGCCGTGGCCAATGTGCTGGGCTGTGGCTCGGAGCTCACACACATGATGAAGAAGGTACAGAACAGCAGCAAGCCCTGCAGGAGGTAGGGGATCACCACAAAAGCAACCACTTGAGCAGCCATGATGAGAGCGCCTAGACGAACCAGCAGCTGAGCGGGAAATGAGAGGAGAGCGGACAGAGGTGGGCGGTGCGAAAACACAGCTGGTCGGCGTGTGCGGGAAATGATTCGGTCCCAAAAAATCAGATTTTTCCTGTTTTTTTATTTTTGGGCATTTTGGGTTTCAGCCATTGCCCTATGGTGTCCGAACAGTGAGGTAACCGGATAGTGGTTGTCCGGATAGTAGAGAGATTACTGTATCATCTGCAAACGTCAGTACAAGGAGTTTCTAAACACTACCCTCTCTCATAAAGGCCGCTACAACATCCACTGCCCTACCTTGTATCTCTTTTATAACCCCATCCATATACACAGTGTACAACCATGGAGACATGACATCCCTGTTTCAATCCAACCTTCAAATAGATATATTCACTCAGTTCGCTCAGTGGTTTGAAGAAGTTCAGAGAGCTGTTGCCTCTCCTGGCATTGAGAGGACTCTCCTTATGGGCTTAACCCGCCAAGTCCCATCGACGTACGGTGTACGTCGTAACTTTTTTCCACGGACAGACCCAACGACGTACACCGTATGTCACGCAATTGCAAGGCCCATTGTGTGCACATTTTTCAACATTCACGGGTGATTTTTGGTAGGCATATGTGGGAGACCTTCCTCTACTTGCTGTCAAGCGGGGATACTGCCTGGCCCCTCCTAACCCCCCTTCCCCCCCTCCCCCCCCACACTGGGCAATTCACCTGTTAGCAGTAAGCTGGCCAGTAAAGGTATGTTGCCCCATGGTCTCTCTAATGACGAAATTCACGGTGAAAGTGATTCCTGAGGTGGAGGACAAAGAAACAAAGAAGCTAGAGGTAGAAACAAACAGAAGTGATGAAGTTGTAATGTCGTAAAGGAAGGTGCCATATACTGGGGTTTTGTGTAAGTGAACAATGCTTATAAACACCTATATTATTGTGTGAAAACCATTATAGACTTTTACTACACATAAATTCGTACCAAATAAATGAAATAAATGCGTAATTTAAAGTGGCTTGAATTAGTCAACCCTTCCGTAGTTCGTTTTCTTAGCCAGGTACCCTGAAAAAGAAGGAAAACGTAAGGTTGAGTGACACCTGTATCAACATTTTTTTACCTCAGGATCGCGATTTCACTATGAATTTTCGATGTTTCTCACCAAAAGCGAAGGTTTCAGCCAAAAAACAAAAAGTTGAAAATCGGTTGGGATCTGGGGGTACGCTGGGTAAAAAACTGGTCGGGACTCAGCGGGTTAAGGGTCTTTGTATGCAGCATGTGTTAGGAGTGTGATGCTGTATGGTAGTGAGACCTGGGCAGTAAAGGAAGAGGATATTCGCAGGCTTAAACGTACAGAAATGACAACGATTAGGTGGATGTGCAGTGTGTCCCTGTGTGCAAGGGCTGGGGGGGCTGGGTTTATGATGGAAGAGTTGAGAGGTAGGATGGGACTGGAGTGTATTGGTGTTGTGATGAGGAGAGGTAGGCTGAGGTGATTTGGACATGTGGAGAGGATGGGGGATGATAATTGGGTGCAGAGGGTGAGAAGTGTTAACCCTTTCGCACACGGTAAGTTTTATTAAGTTTCACGGCTCACGATTTTACTCCCCCGCGTGTTTCGCTGGCAGCCCGCGGTACGCAAATTACACGTATTCTCAGCTCATTTTCGCCACCCAAACCTCAAAATGTTGCCCTGAAACTCACATCATCTTATTCGCCGATGATTGTTCTAGCTGATAAGCCAAAAGAAAAACCAAAAAAATACGAATAAAAGTACACTATGCCGCCGTGAATAAACATTTTGGAACATTGATCTCACTTCCCAACATCGTCGTTTGAGTGTTTTCCATCATACAGAAAAATGTTGTTAGTGTGTGTGCGCACGCACACATCTGCTAAGTCACGAGTGATGACGTCATCGGAAGGTTCCTGTGGTATGCAACCGGGAGCCTTGGCAGTTCATGTGGTAAAGGCGGCCAGATGAGTGTGGTTTGTCTAGTCCCAACTTTGGTAGCAGAGCGTGGTTCGAGAATGGCGTTGTGTTCGACCAAGTGGCCTCCAAAACTGGAAAATGATTCTTCATATGAGAGCTGGAAAAAAGACATTGGCATTTGGTGGAAACTAACAGACCTAGCAGCAGAAAAACAAGCTTTAGCTATTCACCTGTCATTGTCTGGGAGTGCGAGGGTGGCGTCTTCGCAGATTGAAACAGATGTTTTAAAGCAGAAGGATGGTGTTCAGACCCTGCAGAAAAAATTAGACGGTTTATTTCTCGTGGACAAAGGACGTCGACAGTTTGCAGCGTTTTATGAGCTATATAACTTCAGAAGAGCCAGTGATATGAACATTCGGGAGTTCGTGACAGAATTTGAGCATGTTTACTTCAAATTTACCAAGCAGGACATGGAACTGCCAAATTCTGTGATGGCTTTTATGCTCTTAGCTGCATGCAAACTTTCAGACAGTGAACGACAACTAGTGATGTCCGCGATAACTGAGGTGACATACGAAAATATGAAATCTGCCCTGAATCGTATTTTTCCTGGTGATATTGGCAGGCAGAACGAGGCATCGGTGTCTGCCCGGGAGGTGAAAGACGAACCAGTATTTTGGATTGATGAAGTTGAGGGTGACGAAACGCTTTATGCTAGAGGTACTTGACGAGGACGGAGAATGTTGCGGGGTGGTGCAATACGTGATTGACGTCGGGGTAGTGGCCGATGTTCAACCGTATCTGCTAGAATTCCCCAACGCTCATCCACCGGCAGGAGGCAGAACCCACTTGGGCCTGACGGAAAGGTATCGAGGTGTTTCGTATGTGATTCTAGCTTTCATTGGGCACGTGACTGTCCGGGTGCATACGAAAACGACGGTAGTCGAGAAGAGAATTCTGAAACAGTGCATCTGTCCTTGTTTATGGGCTATGCGGATGATGCTGCTAGTAGAGGTAAGTCACAGATTCTAGTAGAAGAATCTAAGGGATGTGCTCTTCTAGACACAGGGTGTTCTACAACTGTATGTGGAGTTGAATGGATCAATTGCTATCTAAGTGAGCTCACTGATTATGAACGTGATGCTGTAAAAGAAGAAGCATCATCCTCAACGTTTACTTTTGCTGATGGTGTCACAGTTTCTTCCCTCAAATGTGTTACTCTGCCCTGCTACATTGGAAACATGCGTGCTACCATCGTGACTGATGTTGTGGACTGCAATATTCCCTTGCTGTTGAGTAGACGTTCCATGAAAAAAGCAAAAATGTTGATTAACCTTGAAACTGACCAGATCAAAATTTGTGGAACTATCATTGATTTAAAGTCCTCATCATCAGGCCATTACTTACTTCCAATTTCCTTATGACTAGATCATGAATTTTGTGAAACAATCATGTTGGCATCTCGTGGGGATGATGTAGAAAAAACCGCTTTGAAGCTTCACAGGCAATTTGGACACCCAACATTGGCAAAACTAATTAAGCGATCACAGATGCGGGAATTAAAAGTTCAAAACTGGAACAGGCTGTCAAGGCTGTATTTGACGCTTGTACAGTCTGTTGCAGATTTAAGAAAGCCAAGCCCCGACCCGTAGTCAGTTTGCCCATGGCATCTAAGTTTAACGAAGCCATAGCCATGGATTTAAAAGCTTGGGGAAGGCATTATTTCTTAGTCCTTGTTGATTTGGTGACCAGGTATTGTAATGCGATAGTAATCGCAGATAAGTGTGTGCCCACCATTATCAAAGGAATATTTCGGAGCTGGATTGTTGTGTTTGACACACCTAGAAAAATTCTTACAGACAATGGCTGTGAGTTCAATAATGCAGAAATGCGAGCATTGGGAGAGGCCTTCAATATCAAGATCATGACAACGTCTGCAGAGAGTCCTTGGAGCAACGGAGTCTGTGAGCGTCAAAATGCAGTCATTGGTGACATTGTTAGGAAGATAATGGCTGATAGCCAGTGTGAATTGGATGTGGCCTCGGCATGGGCAGTATTGGCAAGAAATGCTCTCACCAACTACTCAGGCTTTTCTCCTAACCAACTTGTTTTTGGTCAAAACCCTGGTCTGCCTAATGTATATGCAAATGATCCTCCAGCCTTGGAACCTTCATCACCATCGAAAATTGCGAGAGACAACTTGAACGCTGTTCATTTAGCTAGACAAGAGTTTATAAAGACCGAATCAGATGAACACTTGGCTAGGGCTCTGCGGCACAACATACGTTCGAGTGACCTAAATGACATCCGGAATGGAGATGAAATCTTCTACAAATGAAATGACAGTCATGAGTGGCACGGTCCCGGAATTGTAATAGGCAGAGATGGGAAACAAATTCTGGTGAGACACGGCGGTGTATACGTGCGAGTGCACGTATCTCGTCTAGCACGAGCGCCAGAGCAAGATACTACATTTGAAAGTGATGTCAGCAGTAATGAGAAGAACAATGTTGTCCAGGAGAAGCCTAATGACGATCCTACGCAAGTGTTGAATGACTATCCACCAGATGACGAGTCGGAAGATGGTGTGGTCCCAATCGATGAGCCTTCCACAGTTTCTGTTCCGATTAATCAGCTTCCCAAAGATTCTGTTGGTCAACGTATAAAGGGAATACATTCAGAAAGTGGAGAGTTGGTGTCTGGAAGGATTATAAGTCGGGCAGGTAAAGCCACTGGAAAGTACAAACACTGCTATACTTTGAAGAGGGACTCTGATGGCAGCATTGATTGGATAGATTTGGAGAAGGATCTTAGCGAATGGGAAGTGGTTGATGATGACACAGAAATGCTTGTTCTTTTCAACTCTGAGGCCGTATTATGTGCTAAGGAAAATGAAATTGCAAATTGGCAGAATAATGATGTGTATGAGGAAGTAGATGATGTTGGGCAAGGTGCCATAACGGTTCGATGGGTTGTGACAGAAAAACTGAAAAATGGAAAGCCTATTGTTAAGGTCCGCTTAGTCGCCAGAGGATTTGAGGAAGACACAGTGGATCTCCGAAAAGACTCGCCTACTTGTTCAAAGGAAGCGGTGCGTTTGGCACTTTCTTTGGCCTCCACCAACCAGTGGGATTGCCACACTATGGACATGAAAGCTGCCTACCTGCAAGGTAACGACATTGAGAGAGTTGTTCATTTACGTCCTCCGCCTGAATATGCAAATGGTAAGTTATGGAGACTAAAGAAAACTGTTTACGGCCTTTGTGATGCTGCTAGGCATTGGTATCTGCGCGTAAAAGATCAGTTGTTGAGACTCGGAGCTAAAGTATTATCACTGGATTCAGCGCTGTTCTCTTGGAGCAATGGTGGCAAAGTTGAAGGCATTGTATGCATCTACGTCGACGACTTCCTTTGGGCTGGTACACATGAGTTTGAACAGCAAGTGATAAATCGGTTGAGTCAAATATTCCTCATTGGCAGTTCAGAATCAAAAGCCTTCAAATACGTTGGTCTCAATGTCATCTCCAACACCGATGGCAGCATAACACTCGACCAGTTCCAGTATGCTTCATCCTTGAAACCAGTCACGCTGAGTAAACATCGTGCAGCAGTAAAATCAGGAGAGTTGTCCGAGTCTGAGAAAATGGAGTACCGAGCATTAATTGGGCAACTTAATTGGATTGCCACATACACTCAGCCAGATATTGCCTTTGATGTGTGTGAGTTGAATGTGAATAGCAACTGAGCTACCGTAGCGGATTTGCTTAGGCTCAATAAGGTGATCAAGGGTGAAGACTGACAACATGAAGCTATACATTCCAAGAATGGGGCCGATCGAGGACTGTCATATAGAGTGCTTTTCGGATGCCTCATTTGCCAACCTTGTAGGCAATGGATCTCAGGGAAGTTTGTGATCTTCCTACGAGATGCTAGTGAGGCAAGATGTCCTATATTTTGGCAGACAAGGAAGATCAGGAGGGTCGTCAAATCTACCTTATCTGCTGAGACGTTGGCGCTGCTTGAATGTGCTGAAACTGCTGTATATCTCTCCAACATATTGCGTGAGGTTTCTGGATGTGGAAAGATCAAAATAAACTGTTTCGTCGACAACATGAGTCTGGTGGACGCCCTTTACTCCTGTAAGAGCGTAGAAGACAGGAGATTGCGCATTGATATTGCTGTGTTGCGGGACATGTTGGAGCGGGGGGAGATTGATGAGGTATCCTGGGTGGATACATCACAACAACTGGCTGATTGTCTCACCAAGAAAGGTGCCTCGACCGAGCGGCTGTGTGCAGCAGTCAGCCGAGACTAGAAAGTTTATAATACTTTAAGAGACATCACATATCTGTATGTGGCCACAGACTGGGTCTTGATAGTAATTAAACAAAAGTGTATGTATTGGATACATAGTGTGTATCAAACGCAAATAGACCATCCAGCTTCGTCCTTGGAATCTTCTGTCAAATTAAGAAGAGAGGACGAGAGTGTTAGTGTGTGTGCGCACGCACACATCTGCTAAGTCACGAGTGATGATGTCATCGGAAGGTTCCTGTGGTATGCAACAGGGAGCCTTGGCAGTTCATGTGGTAAAGGCAGCTGGGTGAGTGTGGTTTGTCTAGTTCCAAGAAATTTTATTATAAGTTTTGATAGAGAATTTCATTGGCTTTCTGATGAGATATGTCCGGTTGTGATGCGATTTGTAGTTTTTGAGAAAATAGCCAAAAACTAAAAGCCATTTTTGTTAAATTGATTTTTGTTCAGGGAGGTATACTGCAGAAGTTTTCTCGCACACCTTATGTTTTTATTACATAATCTTATGTAGAATTTCATAAGCTTTGTCCTGACACCTTTTTGTTTTGATACACCATAGTTTCCGAGTAAATCGCAAAAAACTACAGGGTACTCACGGCCGCGGTGCAATTTCGTCATGCGCACACAATAACCTCCTACGTAACCATAACTTTTTATTAGAGAAATTACATAGTTATGTCCTGTACATACGTAGAATTCACTGATCTTTATCATGGTTCTTACAGGAAATCGATACGTTCAATAATTTTGGAGTAAATGGACGATAAAGATAGAACACTCTTCCTCGCCCGCAAGCGAGATAAAAACGCTCAATTTCCCTGCCTCACGAATACTTACATAATTTCGCTCATTACGTCTTATTATTATTATTATTATTTTTTACTCAAATTATACACGTGAAATATCATAAGCTCTTTGATAGTGCTCTCAGTAACTAGACATTTCCACTAGTCTTTTCGCTAGGTACTGATACTAAAGCTGAACTTTCTTCCATCTCATATGTGTATATGTAAAAAATAATACTTATTTGTGAAGAAAATATAGAAATGTAGAAACAGGTCAGTGTACAAATCAACGAAATATGGATAACTCACTTGCTCCAGAGGTGTTGAGCTGCTGGCAGGAACTTGAAGGAATTGAAGATGAGTTAGGTAGTGTGTGAGTTGTGTGTGTGTGCGTGGGTGCATGAGTGTGTGTGTGTGTGTGTGTGTGTGTGTGTGTGTGTGTGTGTGTGTGGCGTATTCTCTGTTCCTTGCACCATGTTTGCCTAACACATGCGATGCACACAATAGATTTCTCCTCGAACATTCGCTGCTCGACATACGTATATAATGTCATATATGTGTCGCTGTGTGGCATATTTTCTTGTCTCTGATCATTACGTAACTTTCTGCTGTCAGTCAATGCATGCAATATTTCTCAGTGAACACTCGCTGCACTATTTTATACATATATTTCACACTGAACCATATACAATATAAAACACTATCGCATGATTCCATCCTAGCCTTTTCTGTTATTTCCCTCCCTACTGTATGGCGTAAGAGACTGCTTGTTCTCTTAGCAACTAATGCATATGTCTATGTATCTCTATGGCATAACATAATGCCTGCTATGATAGGTCAGTTATTTCACTAATCCAGGCACTATGTTTCACAGCTATAAGTAATGGCTTCACTATAAGGGTAAAATACATCATTTTACGGGCAGGGTGAGTGGAAACCCCGCTATAACAAACCAGACTCTGCCTATAGGCCTAACGGATGATAATGGGCCCCAGTGCTTTACAAACAGTATATCTATGTTCAGTAGACACAATCACTTCACAGTACAGTACAGTGGGGCCCCTTGGATAGCGACCTTATTAGTCCACCAAAATGGCCGCTATCCATGGAATCGCTACCCGAGGGGCAAACTTCTTACCTAAAAAAATTAATACAGTCCTGGACTCCTTCAGCTATACCCCTAATTTCCTCCATTACCCATCAGTATCACGTCATATTTCTTCAGTACAGTACTGTAATAAGATAAACGTATACTACATACAGTATTCCAGAAATTATCTTTTTCTTTTCCTCCACGTAGTATTGTTTCTTTGGCTTGCCACGCATGTATTGTCTGGCCTTTTCGGTCACTTTTACATTACCAGCACTTCCTGTTTTTTCCCTGGGCCACCACCACCACTTGGGCCAGCCCCCGATGTTGAAGCCATGATATTAGAACACTCAAAGTGAAGGTCACAAAAAACTTTAACAGTGGCGAGACTGTGACAAGTTGAATGTATGCGCAGTGTGTGGATAAACAAACAATCTTCTTCATCTTCTTCTTCTTCTTCTTGGGGTAACTGCGGGGAGGTTCACCTTCCACCTGTCAGTATCGCTTAGATACCGGCATTCCCCCAAGAGAAAAGTAAAGGTAAAGGAAAAATTTAAATCTGTGAAATTTGGTAGGAGGGAGATAGTTGAAGATTAGTTATAAGAAAAGCTTAAGATACATACTTTCACATGGGTCAATGAACTATGGTCCTGACTCCTTCAGGTATATCCCTAATTTCCTCCATTAATCATTAATATCACATCATATTTCTTCAGTAATAAGATAGTACAGTAAACCCTTGATAAGCCGAACTTTTAGAAGCCGGAATCTTCAGTTAGCCGAACTCAGGCCGAGACCACGTATGAAGTAGGCCGAAATGCAAAAGTAGGGGGAGAAATGGCGCCAAGCGGACTCGTGGTGCCAGTCTGCTGCTTGCTTTTGGAGACGGTAGTTGCGCCATTCTTACGGTCATTTAGTGCTGAACAGTGCTCTCCTTTTGCCTTCTGCCTTGCCATGGAAGGTTCATAGCTTAAAAGAAGTGATACTGGCACCTCTAGTCGTAAAGGAATGAAGCTAAAAAAGAAAAAATGTGCGCGTGTGACAGTGTACTGATCATGATTAAAGTTCAGTACTATTATTACTGAAAGTGTTACATTGCGGTCTATTACAGTGATTACATTTAAGTTTAGTTCTTAATATAGAGTGAAATAAATACTGGGTACTGTTCAGAATTTACGTTACAGTATGAACTCAGCCACCTCCACCACCTGTCTCCAAAACAAAACAAACTGCCAAAGAATCTACTGCTTCTAACGAAAGGTGTTACACTGCAGTCTATTATAGTGATTACATTTAAGTTTAGTTCTTAATATAGAATGAAATAAATACTAGGTATTTTTTTAGAATTTACGTTCAAGTGTGAACTCCACCACCTCCGTCTCCAAAACAAAACAAAAACTGCTGACGATCTTCTGCCTCTGATGAAAGGCAAATTATGTGCACTGAATTCTTTCTTTTTTGTCTTTCTTTATTAATTTATACACTGTATATGCTCCTTTACTTTAGTGTTAAGAAGACAGGTAATAAGTATTGTTATTGCAATTTGGGGGGGTGAAAATCCATCTCCAACACATGTTAGCGACAGTCGGTACTTACTGCCTCTGTGAATGATTTCCTACCAATTAACCACTTCAGTACTGTGACGTCTATTTCTACTTTATTTACGCTTCCTCCAGCCGATTTTATGGCACTCAGGACTGGACTCACATACTGAAAGGGCTAACAAAGGCTGTACCAACCCTGTGCACTTCCACAGATCCAACCTACACTGACTGAAATTGTCTGGGGGCAGCAAGAACAAAATGAAAATTCACCCAGCACTGAAGGGGTTAAATGTATATTAAATGCACTATATTGTTTTTTGTCATAACTTATTTATTTATATATGCTTCTTTAATTTAGTGTTGAAAGGACGAGTAATAGGTATTGTCTTAGCAGTTTTTTGGGGTGATAATTCGGTAATTTAGCAATTTTGAGGGGTGAAAATTCGGTAAGCCGGAAAATTCGGTAATTCGAACCAGGGTAGAGCCCATATAGTTTGGCTTATCAAGGGTTTACTGTATATTACATATTCAAAGAAGATTAACAAACTTACTTTTAATTCGTTTTGAGTGCCACTTACAGGCCGGTCCTGCAGTGGACCTCAATGGCTGATGACGACGATATTGTTATCAATTGTAGTTACCGTACCGTGGCAACGTGCTAAAGCTGCTAAGAAATAAATACCTGTACTACACTCCAACGAAACCCTAAATTCCTACTGTGAACACTAATAAAATAAACTTACTTAACATGCAAATGGATAAACAAACTTTTTAAATCATTTTTGCTATTTTTTGTTGAAATTACTGTCGTGCTTGGTGGTTATTGTACCACAGCAACCTAGCGACAGCATGCTGACTCTGCTCACTCTCCATCTCTCATCCCTGCTAGAGCCGCTAAAAAATAAATACCTGTACTGCATACTCCAACGAAACCCTAAATTCCTACTGTGAACACTAATAAAATAAATTTAACATGCAAATGGATAAACAACTGTTAAATCATTTTTGCTATTTACTGTTGAAATTACTGCCATGCTTGGTGGTTATTGTACCACAGCAACCTAGCGACCACGAACCTGACTTTGCTCACTCTCCATCTCTCATCCCTCATGTTTCTCTTGTCCCTCACGTCGTAACACATGCAAACAAACTTCATTCTCGATGTGATGGGCCTCTGTTTCCTCATCTTCCCCACCATCATACAGGTCCTCCTCGAGCTGAACAGGGGGCATGTCGACATCGTCCTCTTCGTCTGACATGGCATTCAAAAGGGCTTGTCTCTGTGCCTCACGCTATATTGTTTCTTTGGCTTGCCACGCATGTATTCTCTGGCCTTTTTTGTCACTTTTACGCTACCTGCACTTCCTGTTTTTTTTCCCTGGGCCACCGCCACCACTTGGGCCAGCCTCCGAAGTTGAAGCCATGATAAGAGAGCACTCAGTCCCCAGACAATAAATGGAAGGTCACAAAAAACTTTAACAATGGAGAGACTGAGAGTTGAATGAACACACGGCTCATGGATAGGCAGTTGGTCAATGAACTTACTGAGGATAGACTTGTACTCACTGTCTGTGTTACCAGGGTCTGACCTTGGCAACTCTGCCCATCCACCCGCTACAAGTGAAGATCGGCTCCCATGCACCATCAGCATTCAGATCAGATCAGATGATATTTGCCCAGTATTGCTTTTGAATCAGGTTCTGACCCTGGCAACTCTGCCCACCTGCTAGTTACGTGTTAAATGCTTAGCGGATTTTCGCTAACTGTGCACCATCAGCATGAGGATAGACTTGCACTCACTGTCAGTGTTACCAGGGTCCGACTTTGGCAACTCTGCCCATCACCCGCTACAAATGAAGGTCGGCTTGCATACACCATCAGCATTCAGATCAGATCAGATGATATTTGCCCAGTATTGCTTTTGAATCAGATTCTGACCTTGGCAACTCTGCCCACCTGCTTGCTACGTGGTAAATGCCTAGCGGATTTTCGCTAACTGTGCAGCATTAATCCTAGCGGATTTTCGCTAACTGTGCAGCATTAATCGCTATGAGATAGTTTCTTTCCTGTCGCTATCCGTGGATTTGCTAACAAAAAAAACGCTACCCGAGGGGCCCCACTGTATTGTCAAAAACACTGTACAGTCACAATACTGTATTTCAATAATGGCTTCGGCCTCGGGTGGGAGGGGGAAAATGACGGATTTAAAGGGACAACACAACACAGCATGACCCTGCTGTCTGGCTGCTAGTGGACCACTGAGATTATCACTACATACAGGCACATATGAGTCATTGCAGTGTTGCCAAGGTCTTACCTCGGGAGAGACACGTGTCTGCTAGAACGCTACAAAATTTGACGCAAATCGACCCAAAACTTATTTTTTGGTTAATTTTTTTCGCGTTTTCATGTGATTTGAGGTCTTGTGCTTTGGCACACCCGTCCGCGAAAGGGTTAATATTGGGGGAGGGGTAGACCAAGAAAGACATGGGACGAGGTCATTAAGTGTGACCTCAGGGTTAAGGGATTGAACAGGGAGGCTGCCAAAGATCGAGCAGCATGGAGAGTCGCCACTAGGTGACCAAGGCCGACGCATGCAAGCATGTTGGAGCCTTCAAAAATGATAGCGATGATGAGTTCACTATTCACATGCACTGCAGCCTTAGCACCCTCATACATACTCTTCATGACATTCAACAACTTCCCATCTACACATATTCTTAACCCCTAAACCGTGGGTCGTCACTTTTGTGACAGTTGGGTGCAGTGGATCAAACCGCGGGACGTCACTTCTGTGACTCTGTGTTTTTTTTAATTCGCAATTCGCCCGGGCTTTCAGGTGGTGACTTGTATCATCTATCAGCACTGCCAATGTCCAGCAATAGTCAGAGCTGCTAATGTCATCAGTACTCCCATCCTTTATTGACAATTTAGCCATTTTCCCCCATTCTAGAATCCCCTCCCTACCTCCCTTCCATTACCCTCTCGTGTCGTCTGCTGAGCTGCTCTGCGCTGAGAAAATCTTCCCCGGATTTTTCCACTGTTTTCATCCATTGAAATAAGCCCTATGCCCTATTCTTATACAAAATAATAAATATACAGTATAAAAAAAATACGGTAATTGATAGTGCTAATTATCACTTGGCAACATCCAACCTGCACTCGTTCGCTAATTTCCCCTGCTTTTTTCCCCCGTGAAATATGCCGTATGAGCTATTCTCATAATATAAATGAATATAAGAAAGGAGGGAGAAGCCTGAGTGATATTTATATTCATGTGGAACTACTTAATTTATCATGTATTGTCTAGATTTCCTATGGCTTATTTCTTAGCATATGCATTAGCAGCTGACATTTTCAACTCTTGGGTACCGAGATACGTATTGTACATTTAGTTCGCTCTCGTCCTTCACAGTGAAATCACGTCGCAGTCACGCCCCTCCATTTCTGCCCCGTTTGCGCCCATTATAAAAGGCCCTGTGACCTCTACCCCTACTAAACATCATGTGGGAAGTGGTAAAGGACTGTGACATATATAAGTGTAATAAAGTAGTAGAAATGATAAAGTGTGAGTGTGTATATGAGTAAGAAGTGACAGAATACCAGTGGCGAATTAGCGCGAGTGGGAGGCTCATATGTGCTCGTATTTTACATTGCTTTCACACTGTTTTTTTTTTTTTTTTGAGTATGGATTCCAAACTACAGTACTTGGAAATCATTCAATAGTGTTTCTAGTGTTAATATCTGGCAGTGGTATTCATATTACAGGAAGTCGGGAAGTGTAAAGTGGAGACTTAGTTACCCAACTTCAGAAGTCTCCACAAGTCCTACGGTAGTTGACGAGTGCTAAAAAAACATCCCAGGAGAAAGCTGAAGGTATCTGCCATATACATATGTAATTATAATTTTCGAGGACTAATAACTGATTTTTGGCAAATACTGTATTTTTAAAAAGTCAGTTGGAGCGTGAATATCCCCGCAGGATGGGCACGATGCAGCTCCGACAACCCCGCGGTTTAAGGGTTAATACTTTCCACAATCCTTGTCAGTCCACCCTATTATGTTTTCTCCAAATGCTTGACGGCCACATACAACTTCTTTCCTTTCTTTAGAAACTTTTCCACTAAAGATCTGAGAATGAATATCTGACCTACACAACCTTTTCCCTTCCTAAAACCTCCCTGTTCTTCTCCAACTGATTCCTCTGTTATTTCCCAAACTCTGTCAGTAAGTATCCTGTCATATATTTTTACTATTACACTAAGAAGGCAAATGTCCCAATGATTACCACACACTTCTTTTTCCCCTTTTCCTTTGTACAGGGGAATAATTAATACCTGACTTCCAATCCTCCAGGACTCTACCTTCCTCCCAGGCCAATCTGCACATCATCCACATCCATTCTATTACTATCTCTCCCCCATGCTTTGCATTTCACCACACACTCCATCAATTCCTGGGGCTTTCCCCATTTTAGCTTTCTTCATTGCTTCCACAACTTCCATCTTACTGATTTCTTCCTCTCTTCTCACATCCCTCCTTCTCCCAGCCATTCCCCATCCACTAATATTTGCATTACTTTCATTCTCTGTGTTCAGCAATTCATTAAAGTATTCTCTGCATCTGCTCACTTTTTCTCCCTTCTCCACTAGCAATCTACCATTTTTATCTTTCACTCCCTGACTAACTTCTTAGACACCCTGTCTAACTCCCTTTACCTCTTTGCAGAACATTTTCTTACATTCCCTCCACTATACACTCAAATTCCTTCCAAATTCCTGATCTACTCTCTTTGTACTCTCTCTTACTAATCATTTCACCTCTCTCTTCCTCTCTACATATAACTCTCTTCTGTCTCTGAACTTCTTCTACACCCCTACTTCTCAACTGCTCACTATATGCTTTCGGCTTTTGTGTCACAACCTGTCTCACCTCTTCATTCCACCATGCTGTTCCTTGCACCCCCTTTCATCTTCTTTTCACCCCACACATCATCTCACATGCTGCACAGATTTCTTCTGTGAATATCTTGCACACACTTTCCACATCCCCTATGTGCTCCAATCCATATATACCCAGTCGCTCCTCCACTTCTCTCTTATATTCTGCCTTTTTTCCATCCTCTCGTAACTTTTCTACCCTTCTTGTATGAACTACTTCCTCCTGTCCTTCCACTCTTCTATTCCTCCATTTCATTTGACTCTTGATTCTCACCACCACCAAGTAGTGGTCAGAAAGTCCAGTCCCTCAACCTCTGTATGCTTTTGCATCCATTACACACTTTATCCCATCATCCACACACACCTAATCAATCATTGCCTTCCTTTCAATCAGGTCATCACCCACTCGTCTCATCACTCGCCACGTATACCTGTGGATCATTTTGTGCCTGAAGAGGGTATTGTCTTTCACCAACCCCCTCCCGGCACAAATATCCACTAGAGCACTGCCATTCTCATCCACCTCTGCAGGCACACCCCACTCACCAGCTACTCCATCCACCTTCACATTCCCTACTTTTCCATTCATATTTCCAATTCAAAAACACTGTCTCATTGCTTTCAAACTTTTCCATGCACACTTCCACATTTGTCCAAAACTCTTCTTTCACTCTGCTTTCACAGTCTTGCATTGGCACATACACACACACACACAGTCGCCCACATTTGTAGTCCAACTTTCAGTCTTACCCACACAATCCTTGAGCCAACCGATCCATACTCTCTTATATTCCATCTCTTGCACACAGCAATACACACTCCTTCTTTTGCCCTCTTATTCTCACCGACTCCTGTGCATATACCTCATCCCTACTTCCATTCTTTCACACTGTCACCTTGCCAATTAGTTCCAGTTAATTCACATACATTCACTTTTGCACCCTCAAGCACCTGGACAATCTCTCTCTCTTTCACCTCATCATTTGCACCCCTTACATTCCATGTCACAGTCCATACCATGTCCTTTGTTCAGTCCTTAGTCGTCACCTGTTGGTCAGTCCTGGTCCAAGTCTTCTTGTTTGTATTTTTAGTTAGTTGTTTTCTGGGGAGGGGCACTAACCCTCTGCCAACCCACTTGTTGTCACGTAGGGAACACACGTTGGTTGGTTATAAGGTTACCACCCAGCGTTGTAAATGATTTCCTGGTTTACGGGAGTTGGATGTGGGAAATGAAGTTCAACAAAAAAATAAATTAATTAATTAATATTGGAAATGGGTAAAAGTACCAAGAGACCATCACTGAATTATTTGATGGGTAATGAACCAATAGAGATAGATAATGAACCAATCACAAAAGCGAGAGAACAACTTGGTAGTGCTGGTCTGGGATGATTTGTCACCCAAAAAACACATTAACAAAATAGAGAGACGTATAATCTCTTGACTAACATAAGAATAGCATTTCATTACATAGATGAGATGTTGAAAACATTGATAGTGGCCATGATCTGTCCCAGGTTGGAATATGCTCCAGAAGTATGGTCCTCACACAAAAAATAGATGTAAACAAGATGAAGAGTATGTAAAGAACAGCTACCAAGATGGCCCCTTGCCTGGCCGATCTCTCGTTCATGTAAAGGCTTGATAAGCTAGATCTGCCTTCCTTAGAAGAAAGGATAGAGAGAGGGGCGACATGATTACAGTGTTCAGGGCCAAGATGGGATTAGAAAAAATTGACAGAGAAGATCAGTTTGTATGAGATGGGAGAGTAACAAGAGGATGCGGAATAAGACTGAAAAAGCCAGGTTGCTTAAGGATATCAAGAAATATAGTTTTCCGTATAAGTGCAGAGACCTGTGGAACAGCTTGGACAAAGAGAGCATCCAGTCTATGAACTTAAACGAGTTCAAAGCAAAATTTGACTTACAGAGAAACAGAGACGGGACCCTATGAGCGTAGCTCATTTCCTGTATATCACAACTAGGTAAATACACACACACACACACACACACACACACACACACACACAATCCAACTACACCCAAGTGGAGTGACATCTCACACGTTTCAAACTGCATTACAGCTGTTTCTGGTGAAAATGTCATTTTTGTTAGTAATGTAACATTTTAATGAGTTATACTAGGCTCTAGTGTATAGGGCAGTTTTTGTTTCTGCCATCAGTTTTTCCTTGACAGTTTTCTTTTTATGTTTTCCCAGCACTGCCACTTCAACCTTTTTTTTTCCTCTCTCTCTCTCCCCACAACCAGGATGGATGCAACCCTAAAGGAGCTTGTCAACCTCATCCAGGACGTGAATCCAGACACTAGGCGCCGTGGGACAATATTTGAGTTTCGTCTGATATATCCAGACCTAAACAAACCAATTCCACGTATGAAAGAGCTTGGCACCGTCACCATGGGACAAAAAGGCTTCGATGATACGAAGACACTGTTACAACTAGGGTATGTGCATGGGAGAGGTGCAGGGAATTGATGATTTGAATGTATTGATGGATGAGGAACAATCATATTCAGTTGGCTCGCACAGTTCGCATGATCACAGTGCACGAATCACATTGTACACGAGTGACCAAAATCATAACCATAAAACTGAATGCGCGAGTTTAGCCCACAATACATGAGGCAGAGGCAAGGAGTGGCCTAAAACTGCTATTTTCCCAGACTACGTGACCCCCCCACCCCCACACAGCGTGCTCATCATGACGGTAGAGGCTCGTGGAGAAGGTGCTCAAGAGGAATCTACAGTAAGATCTCACCAATAATTATTTTGACAGTAACATTTTCGGCAATTATAGTAAGTTAGAATAGATACTCAGTTTCTATAATTGCGTTTGGATTCACTTGAATAACGGTTGTTTCGCAAAGGCCAAGTCGTTATATTGCAAATATGTCCATAACAAGATGAAGAATCATCGCTCATCATCGCTCATTTTTGAAGGCTCCAACATGCTTGCATGTGTCGGCCTTGGTCACCTAATGGCGGCTCTCCATGCTGCTCGATCTCTGGCAGCCTCCCTATTCAGTCCCTTAACCCTTAAGTCACATTTAATGACCTCATCCCATGTCTTTCTCGGTCTACCCCTCCCAACCCCTCCCCCAATATTAACACCTCTCACCCTCTGTACCCAATTATCCTCCCCCATCCTCTCCACATGTCCAAACCACCTCAGCCTGCCTCTCCTCATCACAACACCAATACACTCCAGTCCCATCCTACCTCTCAACTCTTCTATCGTAAGCCCAGCCCCCCCAGGCCTTGCACGCAGGGACGCACTGCACATCCACCTAATCATTGTCATTTCTGTACGTTTGAACCTGCGAATATCTTCTTCCTTTACTGCCCAGGTCTCACTACCATACAGCATCACACTCCTAACACATGCTGCATACAAAGACCCCTTAGCATGTAAGGAGAGTCCTCTCAATGTCAGGAGAGGCAACAGCTCCCTGAACTTCTTCCAACCACTTCTCACTCTAGCAACCGAGCTAACTCCAGCCCCACCTCCGGCACCTAACATGTCTCCCAAATAACAAAACTCCTCCACACACTCAAGAGACTCACCTGCAAGTTCAACCCTCTCACGCCTAACAATCTCCTCCTGCTCTCCCCGACACACCGCACACATGAAATCAGCATTATCTCGCAGTCTACCTCTAATACCACTACATCTCTTGTGCACCCACTTATCACAGACACTGCACAAGATGGAATTACTTCCCACACCTTTGTGGCAAACTGCACATGGCCACTCTCCCTCTCCTCTGATTGTACCGCCACCAACCCTAGATATCATCACTTTTGTTTTATCTGCATTTACCCTTAAGCCCTTGTGCCCCATACCATCTCTCCACTTCTTAAATCTTTCCTCAGCCTCCCCTTCATTCTCAGCAATCAGCACCAAATCATCAGCATACAACATCTCCCATGGGAGTCCATCTCTGAAGTCACGTGAGAGGGCTTCAAGCACCATGATAAACAACAAGGGACTCAAAACTGACCCCTGATGCACACCAACATTCACGGGAAACTCATCACTCAAAGCTCCATTCACCCTTACCTGAGTGTGAGCACCCACGTACATGGCCATAACCACCCTAACCAGCCACTCTTCCAACCCTAGCTTTCTCATTGCCCACTTCACCACCTCTCTAGGGACTCTGTCAAAGGCCTTTTCCAAATCAACAAAAACAAAATACAATTCCCTTTTCTTGCCAATATATTTTTCCTGAAGCTGTCGAACAATGAATATGGCATCAGTGGTCCCCCTGCCTGGCATAAACCCAAACTGCATCTCATTGATATTCACTCTTTCTCTAATCATACCTTCTAGAACTCTCTCCATTACTTTCATTATCTGATCTAAGAGCTTTATACCTCTGTAATTTCCCCTTTCCAGGGCATCACCCTTCCCTTTGTACACATTTACAATTACACTTTTCAGCCAATCATCTGGGACAACACACTCATATATAATCCTATTTATCAGGTCAGTGACTAACCTCACCCCAATATCTCCTGAGGCCTTCAACATTTCGGCAGTCAACCCAGACACACCTGCCGCCTTCCCCACCCGCATCCTGCCTATTGCCTCACTCACAGTAGCAGCGTCAATCAAAGGCCAAGGCCCAAACACTGGATCAGCTGGCTCCAAACCTTCCCTATCCCAATCAAACTCCTCATTCAACAACTGACTATAATGCTCTCTCCATGCATCTTTAATATCCTCACTGTTTACCAGTACCCTTCCCTCATCATTCTTCACACACTGCTCGCCTACAATGTCCCGATTATCTCTCTTCATCTGATTTGCCACCCTAAAAACCATATTTTTCCTTCCTTCATGATTTAGATTATCAAGTAAAAGTCTCTGTGACTCAGACTTCGCCCTGTATACCTCTCTTCTAGCCCTGCGCTTGGCAGCCAAGTACTCCTCCCTGTTACCACCCTTCTTCCATTCCCGGAAAAGCCTTTTCTTCTCCTTAACTGCGGCTTCTACACTCTCATCCCACCACCAAGTTACTTTATGTCTTGGTGGGCCTCTTGTCCAACCGCATACTGCATCGGTAACTCTCAAAACAGACAAACAAGGAGAGATGAAGGAAATTGCCTAATATGTGACTCGCCCACTGCCATCCCCTCCACCTCCACTGCCCACCTTACCGGCCGCCTCCACCTCCACAGCCCCACCTGACACACCTGCTCAACCTGGCATACCTGCAACCCCCACCATAATAACCGTTGCTGCATTTCTTCGTCAAAACCTGGAATAAAACAACAGTGGCAACCGTTAAACATGCATGGTGCGGCTGGGGCATTCTAAGTGTGTTGCCATGCCTTGGAGCCCTTGCTGTTTAAGTCCATCAGTCATGTCGTCAACTGTTTTTTTGATGATATTTTTGTTATTTTAGCAATATCTGTAGTATATGTCTTAAAATTTTTCCTTTAGTATGTCCTTAAAGTTAAAAAAATATCAAGGTTTGAAGGGGATCCGCTCATATGTTATTCTTCCCACAAGATTATGTATTCATAGTACAAATCACAGTGCGCGAGGTTGTGGACTGCCCATCCACTTGTATACTGTGCGAGCCCACTTTATTTGAGTGTAATGATAGTTGAGGGAAATCTTATTTAATAGGGGAAAATAGGAGTGGAATAATGCATACGTGTGAAAGCAAACTCATCAAGAGTATGATGCTGATCACAGAGAACTATATTAATATTATACACTACTGCAGTGAACCTTTCTTCTTCCTCAGCTACTGTTATTTCAATCTTTTTTGACATGTGTTCTCCATTTTTAAAAAATCTAACGGTTGGACTTGAACTGCTATTGGTTGAAGTTTGGGGGACAGTGAATCTGGGAAGTGAATTCCAAATAGAAGCAGTTTGGGAAATAAGGAATTCTGATAAGGTAGAAATTCTGCAATATGGCAGTTTGACAGTCAAGTCATGGGTGCAGTCAGATGCCCATTAGCAAGGGGGAAGGTGTGGAGATGAGGCACAATAGATGCAGCTTTGGTATAACTGAAGAGGTAGAGCTGAAACTGGATTGGATTACCATAACAAAATCCATTTGAAATACCGTATGAGACTGGCACTAGACAGAGTCTCCCTTTCCAAGTAGCTTAGACATTATTTTCACACAACTGCTTCTCTCTCCATAGGTTGAACCTAGGTGGAATGCACCAGAAGTATTCTACCAGACTGGATTACCAGATCCAGCTTGTATCAGAATTAACCTGGTGGACTAGACAATGGCTAGTGTGATTGTAGCTGCCAGAGCTGGATTTGAACAGATTTCTGAAAAGAAAGATGATTTAGTTCAAACTTGTTGTTTAGTAGTAGATCCAAGCTGTGAGGAATAGAGGCAGGGCATTACAGTGAAACTCCAGAATAATAGGAAGTCAACAAAAAGGTTTGGATAATGCCAAAGTATGAAGTTGTGATGTGGGGGAAAAAAAAAAGTGGAATATTATGTTGGTAAGAGAGAATGAAGAGAAATGTTTGTGGTAACAGTTTTTTTTGGGGGGAGTGGGGATGGGGGGTGGATCCCGATATGCCAGAAAGCAGTCCGGACTGCCTGACAACTTCAGCTATGTTCACCACAATAAGACAGTAAAAGATATGTTTTTCAGTGCACAGTACAGTATTATTATACCATTTGATTATTGTAGTGAAGGTGTAACACAGTACAATACTGCAATGGTGGTGAAAACCACTGATGCAACCCGGACTAATGTCTGATATATCGGAAAAAGTCCGGATTTGCAGGGGTGAGTCCGAATGTCGCTTTTATCGGAAAATCGCATATTTTGGACTGGCCTGAGCCCCAATTAGTCCGTTATAGTGAGGTCTTACTGTACTGTATATGTAGATACAGTATATATATACAGTAGGTGCGGAAAGTGTTGACGCCATCTTAAAAAAAGAAAACATTCTTGTGGTTAGCAAGGAGAAACAAATAAAATAACACACCATTGAATTTAGTATTTACTGGCATTCCCCTTCACCTTTATTATCTTCTTAAGGCGTCTGGGGAGACTGATGGCGTAGTTTTGCAGAACAGACAGACTAAAACTGCTCCATAGCTGCAGCCTCAAGTTTAGGCAAAGATGATGTGTCCATACTACGCAGCTGCTGCTTCATGTGCGCCCATAAATTCTCAATGGGATTGATATCTGGGCTGTTTCCGGGCCAATCTCGAATAAAGGGAACCTCACAGTCTGTTAGCCACTGTTTCACTGACTTTGCAACATGTGGAGGGGCAGAATCTTGCATAAATACTCTTGCCTTGGTTTTATCAAAAGAGTCACTTAAAACATCACATAAGAGCTCCAATAATTGTTCTGGTTCACTTTTTCATTTGCAGGTAGAATTACCAACTCACCAACACCATAATATGTAAAGCAGCCCCAAGCCATGAGTGAGGCTGGGTATTTAACAAACTTGGAAGTGTACTTAGGATCCAGGGGGTCACTGCCTGGTTTGCGGTACATTCGTGATGTAGGGGTACCAGTGACAGTAAATGTTGACTCATCACTCCAAAGCACAGTTTTCCATTGGTCCTCACTCCAGGCAAGATATTTCTTACAAAAATTTACTCTCTTTTTCTTCTGAAGTGCAGTTAGCAGTGTTTTTTTACGAGCACAAAAACTCCTGTAGCCCAGATCGTCATGCAACAGCTGCTGCACACTTCTGACAGACACATCTGCCAGCAACTGTGGGTTCTTTTCTTTTAAATCCCGTGCTGTTAGCCTTGGATCCTTGCTAACTTGCCTTGAGATCAGCTGACGGGTCCTGAAGGTTGTCTTACGAGGTCTCCCAGGCTTGGGAAGTGGAGTGGGAGGAATGGCCTCCCCACTGTCCTTGAACCGCTTCACCAGTCTCTGCACTGTCCTCAGTCTAACACCATCTGATTTGCAAAATGGGAGTTTGTGGCCAGATTTGTATAAAGTAATCACTTCCACACGTTTGTCCTTGCTTGTGGTTACTTTAGGCATGATGAGAATGTGGTAGGTAACCAAATAACTGTGTTATTTGAGTCAAAACATGCCCTCGTGGTGCATCACACACAGAGACAATCCTCCTCCTGTGGCTGGCCAAACATTACTGAGCCTGCTCCTGTGGTGCCAAGCCTATCAAGCAGGGTTGCCAGCTCCCGTTGAAAAAGTGTCAGCTCATTTCGCATCACAGGGGAGGGTAGT
>JAGKTI010004788.1:24627-48473 GCA_018397915.1 Birgus latro | reverse complement strand
GAGATGTCAAGTGCAATGGCAAAGCTTTCGCCAAAGTCTCGAAACGAAAGGAGGATGACCAGGAGTCTGAAAGGTAGGTGAGAAGATCGCCAGTGGAGCGTCCCTGACGGAACCCATACTGACGATCAGAAAGAAGGTTGTGACAGGAAAGATGCTTTAAAATTTTTCTGTTAAGAATTGACTCGAAAACTTTTGAGACACAGGATGTTAAAGCAATTGGACGATAGTTAGAGGGTTGGGAATGGTCACCCTTCTTTGGGACTGGCTGAATGAGAGCAAACTTCCAGCAAGAAGGAAAGGTACAAGTTGACAGACAAAGGCGAAAGAGTTTACCTAGGCAGGGTGTAAGCACAGAAGCACAGTTTTTGAGGACAACAGGAGGGACTCCATCAGGCCCATATGCCTTGTTAATATTGAGGCCAGTGATGGCAGAAAATACATCTGCTGAAGAAATTTTAATGCCAGTCATGAGGAAGTCTGAGGGGGGAAGTGATGGAGGAACAGCACCGGAATCGTCTAAGGTAGAATTGGAGGAGAAAGTCTGAGCAAAGAGATCTGCTTTATCAGTAGAAGAAATAGCTACAGAGCCATCAGAGTAGAAAAGAGGAGGGAAGGATGATGAGGTAAAGTTGTTAGAAAGGTTTTTGGCAAGGTGCCAAAAGGAGCGAGAAGAATTCGAGTTGGAGAGTTGGGAACATTTAGCACGGATGAAATTATTTTTAGCAGAGCGAAGAACAGACTTAGCACGATTCCGGGCAGAAATATAAAAAAAAAATGTGATTCAGGAGTGGGTTGGCTCCGGTACCTCTTATAGGCCCCCTCTTTGTTGCGGATAGCATTAGAACAAGCGTGATTAAACCAAGGCTTTCTTGCATTAGTCAGAGGATATGAAAAAGGAATGTATGCTTCCACGCCCGAGAGAATAACCTCCGTAATGCGCAGGGCACACTCAGACGGCTCCCGGCCATGGAAGCAATAATCATTCCAAGGAAAATCAAAGAAGTACTGCCTGAGGGCCTCCCAATCTGCAGCTCCTAAGTGTCACAGGCGGCGTTTCTTTGGAGGGTCCACAGGCTGTACTGGAGCAATAGGACAGGTTAAGGTAATAAGGTTATGATCGGAGGAGCCGAACGGAGAGAAAAGATTAACAGTGTAAGCAGAAGGATTAGTTGTTAGGAAAAGGTCAAGTATGTTGGAACTCTCTCCAAGGCGGGTAGGGTGCTGTACAAGCTGCTCTAGGTCATTAAGGATAGAAAAGATGTTGGCTTGTTCACCAGGTGGATCAGTGAAAGGAGAGGAGAGCCAAAGGTGGTGGTGAACATTGAAATCTCATAGAATGGAGATTTCAGAGAAAGGAGAAATGGATAGAATGTGTTCCATAGTAGAAGTAAGATAGTCAAAGAATTTTTGATAGTCGGTAGAATTAGGAGATAAGTAAATAGCACAGATATATTTAGTCAGAGAATGACAGGAAAGCCGAAGCCAGAGAGTAGAGAATTCAGAAGAATCAAGTTCAGGAACACGAGAGCAAGATAGATCGTTGCGTACATATACACAACAGCCACCTTTGGCTTTGAAATGAGAATAGAGAAAGTAGGAGGATACAGAAAAGGATTTGCTGTCAGTTGTCTCAGACAGCTGAGTCTCAGAAAGAAAGAGAAGGTGAGGTTTAGAGGAGAAGAGGTGGTGCTCAACAGAGCCAAAGTTAGAGGAAAGGCCGCGAATGTTACAGAAATGAAGAAGGAGTGAGTCAGACAGTGGTTCCAGGCAGCTCCGAGAGCCGTCACCAGGAGAGGGGCTGATGGAGGGGGCATTTATGGTCCCCCCCCCCTGGGGACTCCGAGGCATGATTTATGTGCGCCATTTTTTTGAATCTTTTGAAAAGGAAGTGTAGTGTGTAGCGTGTATGTAGTTTGGTGTTGACAGAGAAACTTGTATTGGAGAGCATGCTGGTCTACTCTCTGTGTTACTGAGACACTGAAAAAGTTCAGCAAAGGGGGATGGTCAGGAACAAGTCCTGAGGGCTGATGAAACGGGAGCTCCAGCTCTCCCTGTCATCAGCTTTCCATCCTCCTCGGGAGTACTGCCCTGCTCTGCTAGTGCTACAGTCTCCTCACTTTCAGCATTATGATTTTTTTTTTTTTGTATCCAGGTTATTTCATTTAGCTTAACAGTCACATTTCCAACAAGGTACATAAATCCTTCATTAAATCCTTCAGTAAAAGAGGTCTCCCCAAAGCCGTTAACAACATGGCATTCCACAGGATGAAGTTCTGTGCCTGTCAGTCTGCTTTCTTACAACGCATATGCTTGATTTCAGGTGTGTCTTTAATGCGGTTTCTTTTGCATTTATAATTGTTATTTCTCCACTTAATTCTTGATTCCCGTGTTTCAAATATTGTGTACCGTAACGATCATTTTCACATAAATCTATACGCATGTGTGTGTGTGTGTGTGTGTGTGTGTGTGTGTGTGTGTGTGTGTGTGTGTGTGTGTGTGTGTGTGGGGTGTGGGTGTGGTTGTGTGTGGGTGTGTGTGTGTGTGTGTGTGTGTGTGTGTGTGTGTGTGTGTGTGTGTGTGTGTGAAAAATAATATAACTGCCATTTAATATTACTCTAGGGCACAAATGAACAGAATTGGTAATATCATGCACTGACTCATATACTCGTAATCTTGCAGGAACTAACTCCATAAGCGAAGATAAACCAAAACTTTATTCTCCACAATTTTAAACTGAGGAGCCATTGATCTCCTAAAGGTTACTGACATTTCAGCAAAACGCCACGTTCTATTGCTTAGCCAAAATCCGCGAAAACGGTGATCCGAAGTTCAGGAAAATTAAACCTGAGGAATTCTATGAAGTGTAAACATAGAAGAGGGTAAGGTAACGGGGCGGAGACTCTCCAGTGGGTGCTCTGCGTGACTTGAGGCAGAGTGCTGGTGGGCAGGAGAATTAGGCAAGGGGATAGGCAGTAATGGGTGAGGGAAGGGGGCTTGCTGGAGGGACGATAGCAAATGGCAAAGAGGGAACGAGGAGACAGCATAGAGAGGTGTGGGGAGCGGGCAGAGGAGAGGAAGAGATGGGAGGTCAGAAAAGGAATGAGGAGAGAGGTAGCGAGGAAGCGTGGAGAGCAGTGAGGGGAGAAGGAGGAAGGACGTGAGGGGAAAGTGCGTTTGAGGGAACGAATAAAGAGTAGAGAGGAGCCAGGGGAAAGGGTATGCAATGACAGGTGTGGAGAGAGGCAGAGGATGAATGAGGGCAGAGAACAAGAGAGGCGACTGGGTGGCTTGGTCAGTTTCGCGCTAGCCTTACGTTCATGGGTTCAAGTCCCACCGACTACTACTGAATTTGTGGCGTGGACACTCACGTGCTAACGCAAGTCCGGACAACTATCTACTTCAGCTAGCTTCTGTTGCATCATATGTGTAGCATTTGTTCTGGCCTCCTCCGTAACTACATGTTACTTTGCCCTGTAGCGAACGAGTGAGGGGAGAAAGCTGAGGGGAGTGTGAGGAAGAGAACTGGGTGACTGCGGCTCGGTTGATTTGGTACTAGCCTCATGTTCGGGAAACGCTCTAGATTGGGCTCGAATCTAAGTGACTGCCTATAAGCTGGTGGGGAAGACGCTCACAGGGACGCTCAAATTCGCAGCAACTGTATTACCAAACCTACACGATAAACTATCAACATTACTCTCACTCTGAACTGTTTCACTTGTGTCATTTATCCATCCCTCCTAACTTACCCTTGATGAATACATGAACTTCACTAACCTTTCCTGAATAAAGTCAGTCAAGCAATATTTTTCATAATAAATCTAGTCCCTTTCTTACTCTAAATCTCACATAAACATATACTCATACTGTTTTCTTGATTTATGCAAGTTCAGTAGCAAACAGAAAAATGTGATTCATACTGGAAAGTTAAGGCAATATGTACATGATGGATCATTATTTACTCAACATTAACTCGGCCCTAAACCAAATGAAGATATAGAAAGATGGATGGGCTGAGTTCCGTTTTACAACCAGGGAGAAAAGTTAGCGCAAAATTTCGTCTCTTCATCGTCCCACTTGGCAGCTATTATTCCCATGCTGATAGAGGTTTGGTATGTTTCTCTGCCCACAGATGATACTCTTTGATATAATGCATCAGGGAGGAAGGTGACATACCTAAACGTCAAGCACAGTGGCTGCAGTGGAGCGGTAGCCGATTTTTTATCCCCGACTGTACCTCCTGTCTTAACACACCTGCCTCACCCCCTGACCGCACGCACACCTGAGACAACACACAGGAACCGGTATTGCTCGTCAACAAACACCAACACCTTTCTAAAGTGGAGCAAGAAATCTTTGTAGACAGCAGTGGGAGTTGAACGGGAGGGAGGATGGATTCGTTGTTTCATTACAAGCATTTACAACGTTTGGGGGATCCTAACATCCTTTCATTCACTGTAGTGATACCTTCAGGTGATTCTTCACTGACTGACAGATGAAGACTCTGATATTCTGCAAGCCATTCACTAAGCTGGGTGGTAACCATGTAACCAACCGAAAGACCCTCGGATTTGACCTATCAGGATTCACATCAAACGGATGTTTTGGCAATTATTTTCCACATAACAGGAGAGTGGTTGCTGACTGACCCAGAAATAGGAGAGGTAGGGGAAGGAAGCTGTTGAGTTGACGTAAAATAATCAGTTCAAACAATTGCATGAAACAAGAAGAACTTCAGCGTTTAACATTTGGCAATTATACTAAAAGGTGGCGTAAGAATGTCAAATATATAAAAGGAAGACTAGGAAAACAAAAAATATAGGTACACAATAAAAGATAACGATGATGACGAAGACAGTGACGACTATAATGACAATTTCAGTGACGATAAATATGATGATTTTCAAGACAATGACAGCAGTGACGATGACGACTGAGGATGGAAGAAAAATAAGTACATAACCACTTGACAGGATGGTGACAATGACGACGATAATGATGGTGATTCAGTGATGACTTTGGTGTTTGAAATGGTTAATAAGAATCTTAACATCATTCTCCCCTCCCCTTTTTTTATCTTCTACAGTTAACAAGAAAAGTTTAATATCTCCGCTGACAGCGGAATATATGCCCCACGGAAAGAAGCCAAGTGAATGATGACGGACATACTCCCTCGTCATCACAGAAACCTAACACCAGCCCCTGCATACCCAAGGACGTTCACCAGCACCCACCCACATCACCACTCAACCACATCACGAGTTAGAAAGCCACATCATTAGCCACATCACCAGAAGGCCACATCACTATTCGGACATACACTTCACCAGCCAGATCACTATTCAGACATGCACTTCACCAGCCACATCACTAGCCACATTGCCAGCCACATCGCTAACCACATCACCAGCCACATCACTAATCACATCACCAGCCACATCATTAACCACATCGCCAGCCACACCACCAGTCAAACATTCATATTCTGACCAACGGCAATACTCAGCCAACCACATCAAGGCCAGGCCGCCATATCACCACCCAATCAAGAACCGACCGGCCACCTTAACACATACTATCTGTCAAGCATCTATCCTGTGCACAAGGGTTAAGCAAAAGGGCAGGGCAGGGCAGGGCAGGACGGGACAGGGGTGCGGGCTAGGATGATGCAGGAGAGGGGAAAACAATCTAGGGTAGGGCAAGGCAAAGTAGGAGTGTGTAGTTTTGGACAGAGAACTGCAGTGAAAGAGAGTATGGATGAGCACTGTTGGGCAGGACAGGCTTGTACAGGGTAGAAAAATGAAGGACAAGATAGGGTAAAGCAGAGTAGGGAAGGACAGAGTAAGAAAGAGTATGAAAGGGCGAAACAGAGCAACGCATGACAAAGCAAAGCACGGCAGGGCAAGGCAGGGCAAAGTAGGGCAGGGCAAGGCGAAGCAGGGCAATGCAAGCCAGGACATGGCAAAGTAAGATAGGAAAGAGGAGGGCAAGGAAAGGCAGGACAGAGCAGGACACGGAAAGGCAGGGCAGAGCAGAGCGGGTGGAGGTGATGGTGGTGGTGGTGGTTAGGGTGGGGTGAGTAATGTGAAGCAAGGCGGGCCATCTGTCATGCCACCGCTCTGTGCTCCACTGTGCGTGCCTCATCATTTGCTTCATTTGCTCAGACTGTGACCACCCAAACACACCCCTCACAGAACAGTAATGAGACGAGACATTTGCCGGGAACCGTTCAGTCTTGTTGCTAGGAAGATGCCGTGAAAAGAAAAAATATATTAGATGTGCGACAGTTTTAAGCATTTTATCTTACAACCTCCTGACGATTTATTTCACCATAGCAACGACTATGACGATCTTGTGTTTGAAGTCTTGGGTCAGAGATGGTAATACGTTAACACAAAGCACTGCGAAATCACGGGGTGAAAAATATATAGGCTATATATATTTTGTATCATGTAAGAGCAATAATTCCAGTACTTGTATTAACTGCAACCCCAGGTTCATCTGGACGCGAATCCGGTGAACCACAGGCCGACAATGTCCTTCTCCCGCAGTTCATCATCATCTTTTTGGAAGGTAGGGAGGGGAATGAGAGACGTTTGTGTAACCAGGCAGCTCGTCCGCCCGGTCAATATCGGTACCACCACGTGAAGGCGTCTCTCTCCAGCACGTCTATCGTCTAAAAACTGCCAGAGACGCAGGGTAGGCTCTTGAGGCTTAAATGAACTGCACAGTTGTAAGCTAGCCCTAGACTGTACTAGATCCCAAAAGTGAAATAAGCAACAGCCTGCTGCATTCTTTAGAAGAGGATTCCGGTCATCTACGAGTTAAGTAATCTGATTTATATAGGTCAAAGGCTATTTTTTAAGGTTATCGCAGTGGGTTATTTACACACTGCGCGTTGCAAGAAGAGGTGTGACTTATAGTATTACTATACATGTTTTACCATCTTTTTCGTCGTTTGTGTTATAGCAGGCTTCTGACAGTCCCCTTCGCGGCCTAAACGGATGAAGCCATAGGAGGGATAGATGGGGGTTGGACAGATTCAAGGTTTAAACAAGCAAACAGAAGTTTGCGGCAGCAGAAGGTGATACGGTGAAAGTTTCGTTATCTGACTGTTGCGGACTGGTCCTAGCTTGTGAGTGGTTACCCTAGAAACTCAAAGACAGTCAATGGGGCTCGAACTCATATCAGTAGCGTCCTCCAAACATTAGTCCAGCACCAAGCCGACCCATCTGCGGCCCTGTTGCCGTTGTCTTCCCGACCAGTCACTCCCCTCAACCATCACCATCCCAGCCACCGAAGTTCCGCCCCCCATCCCTCCCTCCCTCCCCTGTATGCATAAATAATGTTAACCAGCGCTGCCACCTCAACAGCTCACACAAGCGCCTTGCCGAACGTCATTGTTAGGTTTCAACAGCGTAGTGTGGAGACCTACTGTACTTCCTCAACTTTCTTTATAATCTCTCAAACACTGTCTAAGCTTGGTGCCATTCCTTCCTTCTTTACGGATTCGCTTCAAACTTGGCACAATTGATCTTGGGGCCAATACCTCTATATACCTTTTTATCTTTTATTTCAATATGTGTATGGCAAGTATGGATAGGATGGTGTTGGTGACGGTGGTGTTGGTACTTTTGTATTTTACCTACTCCATGTGTTTGCAAAGCTTCAACAGGGTGGTGAAGATAATGGATTAAATCTCACTATTCCGTTAGTTTAATTTCCTATTCCTCAATACCTCTCTCTTTCGTTTCCCCATCTTCATTTCTCGGATTTCCCTCACTACTCTCCTTGACTCTATTCACAACCCCCTACCCCCGCCTCTCCCCCAGCTTCGATCTCTTCGCAGCTCTTAGTTGTCCTGTCCTATTCATCTCAGCTCTCAAACTCGTCTTCTCTTACCCATTCCCTCTTATCTTATCTTCTCTCGTCGTCTCTTATCATTCGTTCTCTTCCCCCTTCCTCCCTCTTGCTCTACATTTCTCCTTTCTTTACTCTCCTCTCCATCATAACCTTCCATACCTCTCATTTCCTCATTTTTATCCCCTTCACCTCTTTTCCTCTCTTTTCTTCTTTTTTCCCCAACACCGTCTTCTTCCTTTCCCTTATCTTTTCCCTATCTACTTCTTGTCTTCTCCCCTTGTTCCCCCACTCTCCTCCCTCCCTTCTCCCCGTCTTCTCCTCCTCCTCTTCTAACCTCCCTCCTTACCTCCTCCTCCTCCATCACCCCGTATTGGATTTCCTAAGGCGGGTTGTGGGCGGTCACGCAGGACTCACCCGCCTTAAATACTTGTTTGCAGAGGTGTTTGTTGAGCACACGGCCGCAAAGGGTGTGTGGAGGGAGGTGTGGGGTGATAGAAGAGGAGAGGTGAGGAGGGAATTGGAGGGAAGGGGAGGGGAGAGGAGGGGAGGGGAAAAAAAAGAAGAGGAGAGGAGGGATGAGGAGAGGTGAGGGCAGAAGCGAAAAGAGAAGAAGGGAGAAGAAACTGAGGTATAAGACAGCACAGGAGAGAAGAGATAACGGGGTGCAGAGTAAGCAAGGGAGGAGATGAAAAAGAAGAAAAGAAAGGACCAGTATTGGGGCGAAGGGAGAAAGGTGACTGATGAGGGAGTGTATTTGAGTAGATGGATAATATTGGGGTGAAATTAATAATAGGAAGAAGGTGGGGAGAATATTGGAATGATAAATAAGGGAAAAGAAGGAGGACGATATATAGGAAAAAGTAGCTGAGAATGAGTAAATGTAAGAAAAGTGTGAGGACAGATGAAATGGAGGGGGAAAAAAAGAAAAAGGGGGAGGTGTTGAGAAAGAGGGGAGAAAGTGTAAGAGGATAATGTAAGTGGGGGGGGGGGAGGATGGAGGAAAGGAGAAGAGAAATTGGAGCAAATGTAGTTGAGAGGGGAGGGAAGGAAGGTGGAGGGGGAGAAGGGAAGGAGTGTGGAGGAGGAGAGCGGAATGCGTGGGAGGAACGGGGAAAATGATGAAAGATAATTTGTTAAGAAAAGCAAAAAATTCTAGGAAAAGGTGAATGACGAGGACTAAAGCACAACACAGGGTTTCAATGAAGAACGGGAGGCAAGAATATAATACAGGTGAAGAGAGTGAGAAGTGGAAATGCTCGTTTAGAAAGAAGCAACGAAAACAAAGAAAACTATACGATAAGAACAATATGAATATACTGAAGTGTTACACAGGAGGAGGCAAAGGAAAGAAGGTCTATTAAAATAAAGGAATATGAAGAACAACAATATACTATTTCGCCTTTTATATACGTACTATTTTACTCAGGCGACTACCTACAGGATGATTTTCTTAGCTTAAAAAAAGGCCAGGATTCCGGGAACTTGAATGGTGAGTGAAGGAATGCCTGGTCCATATCACTACGGCACTCTGTTGAGAGTTTTGCCTCATTCGTGCTTTCTCTTTATCCTTACTTTCTGAACCCTACCCTATCTCATCCTCGGGTGGGAAGAAAAGGACAAGGACAGTGTTTGGGAGAGGAAAATATTAATCTAGAAGTCAAAGAATTAAAAAAAAAATGTTTCATTCAGCTCTAGGGATGTTCTAATCTTTCTCAATTAAGCAAAATATCCTAGACTTAGCCTGAACAAAGTATCCAGGTGCGCAGTATAATGACATTGGGAAGATTGTATGAAAGAAAAAAAATCAGATTACCAAAGAGTGCAGTCAAGCGGTCTATGTATACAAGGTTAAATTATTTGGATGATAAAGTATAATGGAGGTGAATGGTAACTGCAAGTGTAGCGATTGACTAACAGAACACCCAGGTTAGATAAACAAGGAAAACATTACGTATTATTAGTAACCTTAGCCTAATTCATTCTTCTTTAGTCGTTTTTTCTTTTATGCTAAAGAACTGTATTCATTATTTCTGTCTTTGTCTGTGTGCCCCGTCCCCTCCCTTCTCTCTCTCTCTCTTTCTCTCTTAGACGCTATGCAAGGGTGACGTCGACGGTTTTGCAACTCTCTCTCTCCTTCAAGCCTCTTTATCCATCACAGAAATTGGATGGGTGTAAGACAGACTTTTTTTTAGTCATTTTTTAAGACATTCTATTTTCTCTTCTACCATAGTTTTACAAAATATATCTCTGTTTACCTGCTTTGGTTTCCTTATGAGCTGCTTACCTTTTTAACTCCCAGTCTGTCTTTCTATCTGCTTGTTTGCCTGTCTGTCTACAAATGTATGTCTTTGAATATTATGTCCGTGGGTTGTTTATGATTTGTCTGTTTACCTATGTGTCGATCACTCAATAATCTATCTGTCTATCCATCTATCTATGTGTGTCTGAATTTGTCTTTCTATCAACTTATCTATCTCTTTCTATCCATACCCGTCTGGTTACCTATCTATCTCTCTCCACTTCCTTTCACCTCCCGGGCAGCACAGAAGTCTCCGGTGACAAAGTGTTAACTGTTCCAATTGAAGCCTTTATTTCTCTCTCTCTCTCTAAGGCTTGTAAAGCTCCCATATTTTCTACTCACCTTGATTCTTTTCTCCTTCTCTTATTCTTCTCTCCTCTCCACCTCTTTTTCTTCTCTCCACTACTCTCCTCCTCTTATTCTCTCCACTTCCTTCCTCCTCTTCTTCTTGCCTCCACTTCCCTCCTCCACTTCTCTCCACCAGCACAGAAGCCCCCAGTGTGAGAGTGTTAACTGCCCCTCAGCGCTATGACGCCCCCACTTCACCAACACTTGACTTATGAGCCGTGAGCATTTTCTTCTGTTTGTTCCGCCTGCTTCCTCCCTCCGACGGGGTTAGAGAGATGGAGACTCTGTGTGTGTGTGTGTGTGTGTGTGTGTGTGTGTGTGTGTGTGTGTGTGTGTGTGTGTGTGTGTGTGTGTGTGTGTGTGTGTGTGTGCGCGCGCGCGCGCTCTTTATGGCTTTTGGCACATTGTCTACCTAACTGATTATGGTGTGATTTAATCAATGAACGAGTTGAGAGGTAGACAGAGATCCACACTTATCACCAAGATTAACAAATAAAAATATATCCATTCCTATAGCTGACAGAAAAATAAGTACATACATAGAAATTATTGTCCGATTTTAAATACGTACTTCTATCTTCAACCTGTACTACTTTACGTATTGATAATTGCTACCTATTTTGCATTTAAGACTTGCAACACAGACTAGCACTAACTCTGCTCAGAAAAAAAATATCCGTGACTGTAAAGGATCTGTTGATTTTTATATGTCCTGAAAGCATTATTAACACAGTTCCAACACCAATATTTTGCAAGAGAAACTAATTTTTTTCATCCATTATATACAGATTATTCGTGCTTGTTTTTTATTCACTCTTACTACTAGGAGATCTGGAGACGATTTTATATATGTTTGAAGCTTTATTAACAGTTGCAACACAGACACTTTCCATAAAAAGCTCTCTCTTCCTCCTTTACAGTTTTAATAAATGCTTTTAGTGCTGCTCTCTGTAACGTTATCCAGTATTCTGTGTGGTCCACATTTCTGGTCTGCATTATGAAGTTGGTGTTAACGGCATTTACGTCATTTAAATGAATTTTCCTAGAGTCATCAAAGGGACCGAACTGAAGGACGTGGCTTGCGTGGGTTGTGGGGAGCTACTGGGGAGGGAGAGAGGGAAGAGGAGAGAGAGAGAGAGGAGGGGGGGGGGGGAAAGAGAGCAAAAGAGGGGATAGAAGAGGGAGAGAAAAGGAGAGGGAGAGAGAGGAAAGGAGAGGGAGAGAGAGGAAAGGAGAGGGAGAGAGAGGAAAGGAGAGGGACAGAGAAGTGAGGATATGAAGAGAGATGTCGTAGTTTAGGAAACGGGAGAAAGGAAAACTAGAAAAAGAAAATAAAAGATAAAAACTGATGCCTAAAAAGGGACGTCATGGGAAGGGCGATGAAATGTGTAAATGTATATTGCTACCCAACGTAGTAAATCGCTTCGTGGTTACTTTGGTTAATGCCCGGCGAATTTGTTCAGCATGAGAGAGAATCCGCTTTTTATAGAGGTTAATACAGGAAACGCAAGAAACGTAAAGTAACTCCATTGTTACCGTTTGTGGAACCATTTGTTGTACCCAGATGTAATGCTGGACATTAGGGAACGATCCATACAATCTATGTTCAGAGTCAGATACATGAAGGGCAATGAAAACATGCAAAATAAACGAGGGTATTGGAAGATGGAAAATGATGATGGAGACGGCGGTACGGGAGCCAGGTTGACCCTTCAGCAGCAAGATTTATGAGGTGTGAGTTTCATAGTCTTCTTCATCACTGTTCTGTTCTCTTCTCTTTCATTGTTTCCCTCCATCAACCCCTCTCTCTCTCCCTCTTTTCTAACCCCTGCTCCTCTGTCTCTCAACCCCCTCTTTTCCCTCCCTTTCCCTCTCTTTTTCGTCCCTCGTTCCCACTCCTCATTGTTTCTCTCTCCTTCTTTTCCTCCATCCCCTTCCCTCCTCTTTCACCTTCCTTCGCTCTCTTCTTCCTCTTCTTTTTCCTTCACTTTTTCGGCCATTTTCTTTACCCTCTAATTGTTCCTCCAAATCGCCTTCATATCTTCCCTCCTATCTTTCCACCTTTCACTACTACTTCGATACCGTTCTCATTGTCCCTCTTTTTTCTCCCATATTCCTCCCTCCTCTCCCTCATTCCCCCGTCCTCTTTCTCATTCCTCCTTCCTCTACCCTAATTTTTCCTCTTCTCATCACACGTACCCCCATCACCATTCCTCTCACTCCCATCCTCCTCACCTCCTTTCTCGAAATCTTTCGTTCAACACTCATTCTCTCAATACTCCCTCCTCATATTTCTCCTCTCGTCACCCACCTACCCTCCACCCTTCCTCTCACCTCCCCCCACCACCCGTCCCTCCCCGCCGGTGGTGTGGGCGGGGCAAGAGTGTGGGCAAGCATTGAGGGGGCAGCACACGTGGGGTCGGGTTGAGCAAGCTGATACCCTCAGACTTAAACAAAAAGAAACAAGCAGTAACACGTACGCTCATCAGGCTTCCTTAGTGCTTGTGTGCTCTCAGGACAGCAGCTGACTTACACCACTTCACATCGATGACGTCTGCTGTTTGATTCTTGCCACACAAGAAAAATAACAAAAGAACAAGATGATGGAAAATTCGCAGATTCGCTAATAATCACAGTGTAGGAAGATGTGAGAGGCTCTCGTATTGCAGTGGACTTTCACAGCTTGATGATAATGCTGACTGTAATGACCTCTGTGCAATTCTATCCATTCAAGAAGGAACTGATAATGAAAAAATTAAAAGCAACCTCCACTAAACCCATTTCGACAGCGATATACTCTACCTGTTATGTTGTTTTTACCATTGGATACTATGACTGAGGTTAATGGACACTTAGATAAAAATTTTTAGGAAAGGTGACGATCCTATACTTCTGATGGGTTTCCGTAAAATGTGCAACTGTCAGGAGCTGACAATATCGAAACCTGAGTGATGCGTGCGTGGATGTGTGACCCATTTTTACTGGGCACTTCGTTGTTAGTTCTCGTGCTTCTAATACTGTTCTGTTCAGTTTCTGGATCCCTTACAACTCATGATGATGATGATGATGGTGAACAATAAAAGTGAACACATATTTGCTGTACTGTGCAGTCGCGGTACAAGGGATTAAAAAAAAAAAAAAGATACAATTTTCAAGCCTAATTAACAACCACATATCACGGGAAGCTTAGAATATTATAGCCTTCGTTAACATTTTCAAAACTACAGGTCTATTTAACCTAAGCAAAATCATCAGTAGATAAAGTAAATAAACAAAAGAGACATAGTATTAGGGTTAAACGTGAAAGAAATACGGAGTGATATTATGTGAAAATCCAGCCCGTAAATGCAAAGCGAGTAAATGAGCCAAATGTGATTAGCATGTATCTGACAAAATTAATGTGTTTAATCACGCCCGACATAACTCGCTGGAAAGAGATTATTCGCCTCTGACTTTTGCTGCCGCGCTTAAAGTTACAGACGCTACGGCCAACTCGCCTAGCTGGTTTGATGGGCTGGTGATGTTAATGTAATGGAAGAAAAGTTTGCTATTGCTTCAGGTAAATGTGGTGTTGTGATGTGTGTTTTGGAAGTATTTATTTTGGGGACATGGGATAATACTGACGATGGTATTCGAGATGATGATTTGGAAAATTCTATATTTTTAATGGATTTGAATTTCAAAGATTTGAATGAAAAATGGAAGCACAGACTATTTTAGTGGATACCCTGACATTAATATTTCTTTCTATTGTGTTTTTTTTGCATCAACAGGTGCGTTCACCTTCTATATAACTGAATGAAGTAGAGTCATGATAATACGTTAAATACAGTAAAAAAAAGTCAGTGAAAATATTACCAGTGCTAAGGGAGTGATGATACATATTTCCTTAAGGGAAGGGAAAACTATGTGCTGTTCTCAAAGTGGGACACCAGAATGATATATGAATTTAAAATTTACCCTTTGAGTTCTCGTCAATAAATTAAGAGAGGTATGTTGGCGTACAGTTTAGGGCTGCGGTTCCCTGAATACTGACGAAATAAACGAGGACAACTCCTTCATGAAGATTACTAAATTTCCTTTCCACTAGTACCAAATACAGACATTTTTGTGTTTGAGGAGTTAGCAAATACCTTTTATTCTTGGCAACACCAGATGATCTTATTGTGGAAGAATTAGAAGCCTCCTCCAACATCCCCTTCAGCAATATTATTCCTATTTTTACGTTGCTGCCACTATCAGACTATTTTATGGTGAATGGATTAGAAATTATGTCCAATGGCCCAGTCAGTGCAACAATGCCTGTATTTATATCGCTCTTATCACTTCAAATCACCTCTTGGGGATCGCATCTTAGCAAGGCCATCGGTAGTACTGGGGCGTTCAATACACGAAACCATCAGGTGCTACATAACGTAAAAGAAGATAATCATATGTTATATGGAACACAAATAGATACGGAAGAAACATAAGAAGGCATCCTGTAAATAAACACGAGAATCAGGGTCTAAGTGTGTGCTAAGTGGGGCTCCCATATACCTGCCACGGTCACGGAGGCCACAGGATAAATGGAGGGGGAGTGGGAGGGAGGAACGTGAGAGGTAGGGGTGAGAGGGGGGTTCGTGAGGGAAGGGAGAGGGGGTCGTTATAGGGGTGAGGGGGACGTGAGTGGTAGAAGGGGGGATTCAGCCAAACACAACAAAGAGGAGAACGCTCGGAAAATAATCTGAATTAACTGTTGTCATCTAAACCCCCGAAAAAATAAATCATAATAAGTGGCTTAGGGAGCGCCAAACACAACAGGGACGATTAGCGAATGCATTGTCGTCTGTTGCTGATTCGGCCAGTAAAAACAAGCCGGGATGTAACGCGCTGTTCGTTCACTAGATGGAGTTGGTAACAGTCTATGATGCGGCAGTATTAGATTTCTGTGAGAGAGAAAAACATTACGAACACCCATCAGTTGATTACAGAAGCATGAAACAGGTTCAGTATAATCGTCTTTTTGTCCAAGAAGAAAAAGAAAAAGAAGTGAGATAGGCTGTAATATCAAAAATTCCGCGAAGATCTAAATAGGACCTCTAAACACATGTAATTGGTAGGTGTAATCGACCTGTAGCTCACATTACAGAGGAGAACAATCATCAGCGTCAAGACAAAAACAACAGGCTGCGTTTCCGTTTACAGGTGGGGGAAAAAAAAAAAAAAAAAAGAGGTTACGATGATGATATTTAATTAATTGGTGCAACTATTTTGTTGAGTTATTCTTTTCCTGCTGCTCTCACTTTCGTTGTCTCAACTCCATATTTCTCTTTCCGCCTCTTTCTTACTGCCTGTCCCAATCCTAATCCACTTCATAGTACAATTTCATTTATCATGAATGAAGTCTTTTTTATAGGTGTGAATTTATGTCGTTTTTAATTCTTCTCAGTATGTTTCCGTTTCCTTCTTTTACTTAATTATCCTATTATTCCCAATTATATCGATCCCACTAGTAAATGATACTTGTGCCTCTCATGTCAGAGAAAAAAATGTGCCTATATGTTATGTGAGTATATTTAACTTGATCAGTACACTTGTGATGCCTAATGCTCATTGCTCGCCGATTCACCATTTTACGAATTGATTCCACACATCAGCTTTAATCGGGCTGTGCTGCTCTGAGTTGGCGTAAAGGCGGAACGTGTCTCATTAGTGATGTTGTAATGAGTATAGCCCGGATCAGTAATTGTTGGCATGGTCCACCTGGTGATCCATCGCCTTTACCCCACCACCACCGCCACCACCACCACTATTACCACTGGACCCATGTTCCTCTCTCTCTCTCTCTCTCTCTCTCTCTTTCTCTGTGGAGAGAATTTGCGTTATTACTCAGCAACATTCATCTACTCATTCCATACGATATCGTCTTGGGAATATCAGCGTATGTAGCTACCCAATGATTAACATGAAAAATGTTTATTATTAATATTAACATAAATATTATTACTATTATTATTATGAGATGTTTTCGATTCTGACAGTTTCCTATCGCAATCCACTTTTGGTTTCACGGTACAAATGAATACCTGCGACCGTCAAAATAGAACGAATCATCCAAAAACACTCACACGAACACAGTTTTCGGTGTCGGCCTAAATAATTAACTTTGCATTCACTTTCCTGTCGTTTTTTTTTCCCCCGGCAAAAGGGCAAGGAATGGAAAAAGCAAAATCCACACATAGCTCAACTCCTTACTGCAAAAACAGATTCAAAGTTACGACAGGGAAATGGACGCAAGTATGCCAGTGAACCACTGCCCTGGATCCAAGATTTATATTTTAGTCTTCCATAAAAGTTTGCTTTCTTCCAGTTTTTCTCTCTCTCTTAGCGATACTCTGGATTATAATACGAGCATAAAGTAGTATTAACCCCAAAACCTCGGGAGATAACTTATCTATTTAACTCTAGCTAAAAACATAGGTAGGAAAAGAAGTCTGGATGATGGTGGTGATTATAATGATGATCAAGCGAAATGAATTTACTCGTCACTGAGAAACCTCCAAAGGCAACAATGTCGATTTAATCCTCTTTCTCTGTATTAATTAATTCACATTTGATAACCCCTCCTCCAGATCACACAGATACTGCTGGATGGTAAAGGGAGCAGCCGGGGTAACACCTGGGTCCCCGACGGAGGTGCCAGGCGCCCCGCGGCGAGAGGGGGGCGCCGCGCCCTGGGGAGAGTTGGCCCACTGAGTAAACAAGCCCACTCACGCGCCCCCTCCACAACTGCTGCTGCCTCTGTGTCTATACTTCAGCCTGTCTCTGTCTGCCTGTTTCTCTGTCTCGACTTATCTCTCTGTCTTGATCTGTCTGGCTGCATGCTTCTGTCTCGGTCTGTCTCTGTGTCTGCCTGTTTCTGTCTCGATCTGTCTCTCTGTTTCCTTCTTTCCATCAACTGCTCTTGCCTCTGTGTCTCTGTCTTTCTGTCTCTCTGTCCATCTGTCTTTCTCCCTGTCTGCCTCTCTTTATCGGTCTCTGTCTGTGACGGTCCCGGGTCCTTGTTTTGGTCTGTCTGGCTGGTTGGCTTTATTTGTCTGTCTGTCTGTCTGTCCGGCTGGCTGGTTGGTTGGCTTTATTTGTCTGTCTGTCTGTCTGTCTGTCTCTGTCTCTATCTCTTTGTTCCTCTCCTATTGCCCCCTTTTCTGCGCTCCCTTTCAGCCACTTCCCCTTCTCCAGCTGCTGCCCTCTCCCTCTCTGTACGTCCCCTCAGTCATCAACTTTCAACCTCTCCATTTCTATTCGTCGCGATATGCTTTTTGTCTCTGTTTGCAGATTAAAAATTAATCAATTGGTTGCAGGAACTTAATAAAAAAAAAAAGTGTGTCATCCTAATACAAAGGTTTAATTAATTTCACTTCGTTTAGGGCACTTTTATATCATCACAATCACTTTTCAGATGAATTCCTGTCCCATTAATACTTCACATCGTTTTATTCTATCTTATTTCTTTTCATGCATACATAATCACCTACTTAACTGCTGCTAATCATATTTCTCATTGTTACTGATGCCGTTATTTTATCATACTTAATTCCCTGGTTTGTTCCTCGTACATTTACACTTCTCTTCGTTATTACTTTTTCTTTCATTTACCTATTGCTTATCACGCATAATTTCCGCGCCAGTTCTAGCTATATTCTCTTCGTTATTGATCTTTCCTCTCATTCTTAATAATTGGTTGTTATGTTAGCGTATCGATTGTACTCACTCGCCCTCCACGTCCAACCCTTCCGTCACGAACTTCCTCTCCCTTACGTACCCTTTCTCTTTTACTTTCTCCCTTCTCTCCCTTTCTCTTGTACGTTTCCCTCCCTTTTTTCCATCTACCTGTATGTTTCATCTCTGTCTTTTTTACCCTTCTTTTCATATCCCATCTTTACCTCACGAACTGCCTCTCTCCTACAAACCTTTTCATTTTCTCTCTTTCCCCTCTTTCTCTTCTATCCTTTCCCTTTATTACTCCTTTTTTTTCAGTGTTTCTCTGTATTTCTCCGTTCTCAAGAGTCTTTATATGTTTTTCCTCCTTCAGCATCACATTTCTTTACACTTCCATCCCATTCTATTCTACCGTTACCTTTACTTTTGTTTTCTCTCTCCATCGTCTTCTTCCTTTATTCTTCTGGTTCCGTAACATCTTCCTTTCGTTCCACCACCATCACCATTTCGTTCATTTCCATCCCCTCCCTTTCATTTCTTCACCTTTCCTTCATTCCACAAACAATCATTCCCTGTCACTTCCCTCTCCATAACCCAATTTCCAACCCTTTCTATCTATAACCCTTCATCTCAGTCTCCTCCCTATAACCACATATTGTCCTTTCCTTACCATACCCTTCCTAACCACCCTCTCCACCATATTCATCCTAATTCGTTCTTCGTCATCGTCTCTTTCCTCATCCTCTCCCCCTCTCAAACTTCTTTCTCTTCATCACTCCATCCATACCTCCCACCACCCTCCTCACTAATACCCTCCATCAACATCTTTCTTCCTCACTCCCTATTCTCTTCCTCCAACCACCATCCTCTCCATCATTATCCCATCTCCTTCTTTCTTCCTTATCCCCGACTTCCCTCCCTCATCCCTCCGCTGTCTCTCCCCATCATACTCCATCGTCTTCTTTCTTCCCCATTCCCCATTTTTCCCCATCATACCCTATATCTACTTCTTCCCTCCCCATTCCCTACTCCTCTCCCTAATTCCTCATCTTTTCTTCCTACCCCACTAATCATTCCTCCATATCATATCCCACATATTTCTTTCCTCCCCACCCCATTTTCCTCCCCATCATAACATTCATTCCCCCCCTACCCCTTCCCTCACACCCTCTCCCGCGCAGCTGGACAAAAGGGGGGAGGAGGGGAGGGGGAAGGATTGGGGTGAGACGGATGAACCGGGTGTGTTGACAAGGGATTTACCAGGGCCGGATTACCCCGTGCCCTGTGTTCCGCCGGGGGATTTGTGTTGTTCCCACGCATTTTCACCAGTGTTTTCACCTGACCCGTTTGATTCACCCAGGGCGAGGTTGAGGACGTGAGATGCCGTTTGTACCATGTTTAAGTCGCTGGTATACGAGAATGTCTACAGGATAATTATTTTTAAACATAAATTCACAGTACGTCTTTTTTTTTTTTGTCAGTTTAAGGGAAGACTCCTCTGACTAAATCCGAAAAGGTCGGTGCTTATCAAAATACCACACCAACATGTTATTCATTTTAAAATAAACAGCATTTCATGCACAACAAATGCCCTACCCGGAACTGTCCCTCCCTTAAGGTGTTAATTCAGTATGTTATGATGTGCCGGGAACTGAGAAGTTAAAAGACTAAAGTATTAACCGATTCAGGTGAGGATGTCGTGCTATTTTTTTTTCTTTTTTTCTTTTTTTTGCTTCCAATTGATTTTATTCAGCTTAGGAAAGCCGTCTAGTACTGGAGTTTTATCTAACCGCTCAGTTCACAAAACTTCTAAACTAGGGTGAATAACACAATTTCGTGGAAGGAAGAATATCTCGGTGAACAAGAGAAGTATGAAAAAAGAGAATTAATAAATGCATGATAACCAAAATTAAGGCACATACCACTTAATAGCTTGTCTTAAATTACAGTGCCCCCAAATTACATACCGAGTATACCAAGACAAAAATCTAGCACAGATCTATCATTAGTTTGGTTTGAGACCGATAACAGTGTGTGTAAAAGAAGGAGTTATCTACACCCAGCATTCACCAAGCAGTGTATACTCATCACAACGGATGGACATAGTAGCGCGCCGCTTACATAAGGGTTAGCCGATCATCCCAAAAAAAATCTCTCACTTTGTATGGCTCTGCATATTCGTTTATCAGATAGGGTCTATGCAAGAATCTGTACACTTTTTTAATCGTACGTTACAGGGCCAACACATAATATGCTTGGCAGATAAGGTACATGCAGGGTCATGAACAGACAGTACTTTGTGAGCAGGGAAGACATTTTTTAATTTGTTTATCAGTCATACTTAGTTCTAGTGGTTTACAGTTTTTAGCCATACTATTGGTAACTACAGATGATTTACCGCGATGGCAAAACTTAGCTATTATATCTTGGCTAACTCCTAAGAATTTCATTCAGCATACGGAAACCGAACGCAGTGAAAGGTTTAATGATGATACAGTTCCGCAGTTTTTGCCCCCCTCGTTCTGCACTCCTGTCTCTTTCCTTCTCGTCCCCCAAGCCTCTCTCTCACGCCGGTCCACTTGAAACCCCAGCCTTCGTGATGGTAGACCTTCTTCTCCCCCTCTCTAACCTCTCTCCCTCTCGCTCTCACTCATCCATCTCTCACCTCAGCCCCTCTCTTACCCCTTTCTTTAATCTCTCCCCTCCCCCCTCTCTCAGCTCTCTACCACTCTTTCTCCAACTTCTCGCCCCTTCCCACTCCTCTCTCTCTTTATACATCTCTCTCACCTCTCTCTCCCTCCTCTTTTATTTCTCTCACTCTCTCACCCTTCTTCTTTTCACCTCTCCTCTCTCTTTCATTCCTCTCTCTCTCTCTCTCTCTCTCTCTCTCTCTCTCTCTCTCTCTCTCTCTCTCTCTCTCTCTCTCTCTCTCTCTCTCTCTCTCACCCCCCCTTGCACGAGAAACTCCTGGACCCAACACTGTGTCTTGCAACTGCACGGGGTGGTGAGTGGGCTTCAGTCAGTCAGTGTATATACGAAAGCATGACGTCCCTGCCCTAGTTTCCAGAGTATTCACGCACGTTTGAGGTTTCTCTTTTCTTTATCTTCTTTTCCTTCTTCTTCTGTTTCTACCCCTCCTCCTCCCCCTTCTCCTCCTCCTCCTCCTCTTTCTCTTTTGTCTTTGCTTCCTCCTTCTCCATTTCCTTCTCCATCACCTCTCTTGTCTGTGCTTCCTCATTCACCAACTCTCCTCCTCCTCCTTCTACTCTTCCTCTTACATCTCCTTCTCCTCAGCTATGGATACAAGGATCTAAGACCATCTCAAAATTGTCTCTCCATGGTCCTCCTCTTCTTTACTCCCTCCTTCTCCTCATCTTCTTTCTTCTCCTTCTCCTCCTTCTCCTCTACTCCAGTGAAAACAATAGTATCGAAGGAATAAAGGCCTCTCCACGGTTCTTCAGTTGAGTTTCATCGTCTCTCAGGATGGAACTTTAAAGAGTCTAAGAAAACACACTGAGATACTTCTGCTATACTTGAACAATAATTGTCATCATATTAATTCATTTAATAATACGTGACTTTCCAAAACCGAACTGAATCATCTGGCGGTAATAATAATAATAATAATAATAATAATAATAATAATGAGGGGAGAGAGAGAGAGAGAGAATGAGGTGGTAGGGAGCAAAAGCAGGTTAAGCCTATCTCCATGCATATACAGTACAGTTGTGCACACGCAGCGTAAATATTTAGCAACTCGTCAGACCAGCATCGTGACACTGAAGGGACACTGCATAACACGTGTATTTAACGCTCGCTGGCTCCTATGACTCACTCTCAGATGAAGTAAGTCGTCGAGGTTTAACTAGAATAGAATATTGGAGGGTTAGAGCTCTCACGGTTCGAATAGTTCTAGTAAATGATAACGCCAGACGATTTTACCCAGCTGTAAATGAGTAAAGGAACTTGAGAGTAATTAGGGTCGTCATATATCCTGCTCTGGCTAATGCCCAACATTCTTTTACTTTTGCCCTCTGTGTGTGTGTGTGTGTGTGTGTGTGTGTGTGTGTGTGCTAAAGCACAGAAAGAAGGATGCAGAATAAAGAAGCCCACAAAACTCGTCCCTCTCATGCACGATCATACCTAAAGGAACCAACATATCAATATAAGTTCATACCAGAGTAAACTGCGCTTGAAAGGCTGGAGGTCGCAGTCAAGAGGAAAAAGTATCCCTTCCTTCACCATGTTACTAGCAACGGCAAGCGATCGCCCACGGAGGACAGTCTATGGCACCATTTCTGCTGTGTCTGCTCTCTCTTAGTGATTCAGCAATAACACACACATACTTTTTTGTAAGGAACTTGAAGGATATACATGTAGCGGGTACGGCCTCAAATCAAGTCCCTGTCACTTGCTTCGTCTTAGCTGGTGGTCAGGTGTTGGAGCTCTCAGGTGGAACTGCCCAGTGATTTAGGCGTTACGATTTTAGTTCTAGAGAAGTGTTTTTTCTGTCATGATATGAGCTACCAGGGGCGTATGACAGTCTAATGCCTTTCTATGTCCTGGATTTCGGTTGCCTACCTCGAATCACTACTCTCTGAATGGGAGCAATATTAGTTACCATTTTACCCAAAGCTAACAGAACCGTCTGGTAATAACAAGAATTGAATAAGGCATAATGTCGCCGTACACGATGGGGCAATGAATATAGTTCCTAACCTTTTCCTTATGAAAGGCCTTCCTTAAGATGAATGATACAGTCTAGAAGGGGCGAGAATTACATGAAAAATGCAACTGTGTAAAACAGGATGATGGGGATAACGTCGTCGTACTGAAGGGGTTAAAGAAAGCGGTAATGTTTATTCCTGGTAATTATTATCGCCTTTTTAATAACAAATTTTAGTTTTATCTTGTTTTTGTTAGTTTATTTGATTCTTTTGGCGCCCTATGACACAGGCGTTACAGTACCTTGAAAGTATAAATCACTCATTTATTCACACAACTCATTAAACAAAAAAGATCTCTTTTGAGCTAAATAAAAATGTCTGTTGGCAGCAAGGACAAAATAAACAAAACGTCATTACAATGAGGGGTCGATGGAGACTGTTCTATCCCTTTCCTTTAAGAAGTCTCCTCCGAGTCAAAGATAATAATTAAATAGGAAAGAGGTTCAAAATACTAATAAGCATCATAGCATTGGATAGATTAATGGAAACTGCTTCCAGTACCTTAGCTATAAAAGAAAAGGAAAAAAGTCGCCTGCTGGAAGCGAAATAAAACATAATAGTAGTCATCGTCCTAACATGCTTAACTTGACACTGCTCTCCTACATTTTTGCCCACCTAGTGAAAGGCACTCCACCTTACCAAATTCTCCTGCTTTCTTTGTCCTTTTATTTTTTTTCTTCAGACAAAGAGAAATTCAGATTTCTGTACAGTATTATGAATCATTATGTACACGCATGATTTTGCACAGAATAATTTCGCCGATATGTAGGAAGCCAATATATGATCTGAAACTGCGTTTCATCAATACACTGTTAAAATTTTTCTCCACAGAAGCACTGTAAAAGAAAGTGGTTTTACAAACAAGATTCAATTTGTACATGCCGGTATATATTATAACCGTAAAGAAAAAA
>JAGKTI010004788.1:0-19658 GCA_018397915.1 Birgus latro | reverse complement strand
TGAATCTGACCGAGGGAGATCACGTTTCAGGTTTTAACTCTTTTGGCCTCACACACACACACACACACACACACACACACACACACACGCACACGCACACGCACACGCACACGCGCGCGCGCGCGCATACGTGCATACACAAACATGCGCGGGCACATATGACAAACTGTATGTATTCTTGTGAAAAATACGAACGCGTATATGCACATACACACACACACACACACACACACACACACACACACACACACACACACACACACACACAAAATGAACAGGTAAAAATGACAAAAACTGTGTCGCTTTGGAACATGGGAAACAATACAATATTTGCATGGCAGGATTTTGTTCTATCAATCCCTCTATTTCCCTACTGCCTGACACTGCATGCCGGGAGGAGCGGCCTCGACAAAATATTCCCATTCATTTTTGTCCCTGCTCAGTAACGACGCCTCTTCCAAAGACACTGCCACCTCCCTTAACATGCCGTAGTGTCATAGATATCATTTTACACCTCTCCCTAAGCGATTCATTCTGCACGATGCATCTCAGAATCCTCAGGTATGTGACTGACGTAACCTATGTCCATGTTCAAACGATGTAAATATCAAACGAGAAAATGCTGAGGTGTCACATACATAATAAATCGCTAAGGAAACGGAGCTACGAACCCTACAATGCTACTAATAATACGACTGAATCTCGCACCCTGTGTCTCTCCACCTTGTTCTCTATCCCCTTCTGTACAAGTACGCCTTACTATATTTATTTCTTGCAAATGACTGAAAATTTTGCTCAGGTTATGGAAGAACTCTCACTGTGAAGCTTCTAAACGCCTTCTCTTATATGGTAAAGGTGGGCAAAATGGTAGTAATATCGTTAGCACCACGCCTATCAGTATGGTGACTTCTTGATTTTATTTTTACCGGATGATAATAGTCTTGTTATAGCCCATAAATTCTTAACCAATCTTCATTAATTCCATGCTTTCTAGACTCATCTTTTTTTTTATCTTTTTTTTAATTTTTTTTTACCGCCAGATAATTTTACGGAGATAAAAGAATGCCTCTCGTAGAGAATGTTGTTAATAAGAGTCAACATTAATTGTCTCAGTACCAAAGTGTGTCATCTTAATGTAATTTCTACCGTCACACCTAATCACACTACGGGAGCTCTTTCGCACGGAAGAGGTGAGGTCTGGAAGCAATCACAATTAACTCCACGGTAGCTGCTGCTGTTGCTGATGATGATGATAATGATGATGACTGATACCATCGGATTGTATTCGGTTAGTGGATACCTTCCGTAGTGAAGGGGTTTAAACAATTATTTTTATTTGGTTTCCCTTCACTTCCAAGTTTTTTTTTTTTTTACAATTTATAATTTCTACTGCCAGGAATTTTAATGTACTTTTTAATTATTTATGTACTTATTCCTTCATCCACTTTTACTAACACACGATTTTATTTAGCCTATGGGAGACATCGCGTTGTTAGGGGACTACAAACCATTGGCCAGAAGTGTCACTTTCGCGGCGCCATCTTTCCTTTACTATTGCTACTGCCACACGATTTTATTCAGCTTAAAGAAAATCGTGAAAGGGGTTAAAAAGTAATCCTCATTAATCCGATTATTGCCCATCACGAATTTTTGATAGTCTTTTTTTTTTTTCAAGTTAAAAGATACCTCAAGTAGCACTATTTCTTTGTAAGGAAAACTGTGCCTTGGTCTTAAATATTTTCATTACTTACGCAAGCTAAGAAGTGATTTCCTTCATACTGTCCTAATCACACTGTCGTAATCAGCAGGGTGTCGAATTACGCGCTACTTAACTTTTCTGCTACTGTGGACGCATTTAGGCATTTCATTTGGGTTCAGTCTAGACTATGTTATTCAGGTAAAAAAATAATTCCAAAGGTTCTTCAGGGCAGTTTTGTACTTTTCAACCTACAGAAGATGTGGCAGCCTGAATGATATAACTTAATGCTTGGAAAAAAAAAATGGTGAAAGGGTTAAACAATAATGATCTTACAACACTACGTCAAGAAGCACCTAAGTTACCACCAATCCACTTGACCACTTCAGGACGACAACGAATATTTATAGTTTATTTTTACTACCAGCAGACGATTTTATTCATCAAAAGGAGGACACGGTGGTAAAAGGATTAATGAAGGCTATAAGTAAATCTTTTAGTTCGAGAAACTATCCTAAACTTAATAAGATCATCAGTAGATAGTGAGAATAAATAAAAAATACGTCTTCTGGCTGAAAGAATTAAAAACATCAACATCACAGTTCTCAGCGACATTGCGAACTTAGCTTTTATATAGTCATAAAACTCTGCATGCATTAATAACGAAAGTGTGTTTGTGAAATCATAAAGCTGATATTTAGGACAAGCGGGGATATTCCTCCAGAGGCGTCTTTATGGTGTTGCTTATGCTCATGGTTTATGCCAGTAATTTGGTGATCAAAAATTGCAGAAGAAAAAGAACACTTCATGAATGCTTTTCTCACAGAGACAGTCAGGAATGGATCATTATAATACACTTGGTAATTTGCTTAAAACTTTTATCGCGAAGAGGGAGAAAAGCCTCCAATTATTTATGACAATTTCTAAAGCACTGGAAGAAGACACACGTGCTTGGACTTTGTATTGCTTCAGACTGCATTCAGTAATGTGGGATGCAGCCTGATCAACTAATTTTAGGCGTTCCATATACATACTGTATATATAAGAAAAAAAGGAGGGGCGTCAGCTTTCTCTATATCGCGATATAAGCCTTAAGAATACGGTAGCTACATTCTTGCTGTGAGTAGATTCCTCATCTGTGGTTTTGTGAAGATTAGGTTAGATCCTTATCTGTGTCATCGCTGAGTGATTTAAGTCATGAATAATTTTCATAGATTAAGATCTGAGAATTTTCTCTAATGTTTTTGTTTTTATTATCTGGTATTTGTCTTTATAATGATCATAAAGAAAACCGCTAACACACCAGAAAAACTCTTGCAAAAAAAAAAAAAAAAAAAGGCATATTACTGTCAATATTTTTGTTGACACAGACATTAGGACCATGTTTTTATTTTATTTCTGATGATACAAAAAAAATCTAAGCAACTGATTGATGAAGCCTATTAAATCTGAAATGTGTTACTGTGTAGGGTTGAAAATGAAACTATGTAGTTATGAAAAGCTTCATATATATTATGCGTATGTTACAGAGTGTTAAATAATATCAAGATATACACATCGGGCTGTCCTAGACATACACTGAGCTCTCATTATACGCATACACGAACTTTCTATGCGTACAAGCAGGGACAAATGTTCGCCTACAGTTCCACTGCGTCTATTTCACACTTGGGGCACGTCCGTCACGTTCCTCCCTGATGTATCATATCGGAAAGAATTATCTATGGGCAAAGAAACATATCACGCCTCTCTCAGCTTAGAAATATTAGCCAGCAGAGGAAAGTGAAGAACAGATGAGCTGACCAAGCTTTTCTCAATTTTTATCAGCCAGCAGAGGGAAGTGAGAAGTAGGTGATACATTAGGCGAACTTGTGCCCCTGCCTGTACCTGAAGAAGTCTATACGTACATACTGAAGGCGCATGAACGCTCGTGTTGGTACGCACTCGGGTTCGATTTTCTCTCGGGAGTCACTCGTTCTCGTACACTGGTCCTCGGGCGGGCGTGGAGAAGGGCCGCCCACGTATAATACAAATCATAACCAAAAGTTCACCGACAATCCCCTGCCAGCATTGTGTCCATGACTGTGTCCTACTTTCCATATTTTCCCTCCGAACATCAGACAGCATACTTCCTTCTCGTATTCTTTCATTGTGTGCTTCATATCACTGACATTTTTTTTTTTCATATACCACCTTTCATCGTCACGTCAGCAGAGAAATGTCGGCTAACTTTTGGCCGTTGTAGTACACTAGAGACCCGATTCACTACCTTACGAATAATTCTCTACCGTAACTATAATATGTTTTCACAGGATGTCTGACAAGAGATATGGGAAGAGTCTGTGCTATGCAAGGATTATACCAACATTTGGAAAAGCTTTTCACTGCTTTTCAAATGTGGTATAACAATTCTTCTACTTTACAGTGATTCACAGCACTGCAACAGTGAGACATTCAGTGTTTTTTTTTTCCTTTGTTTCTCCTGCGAAAACAAATCTCAGTTACAGGGGGTCTATCCCCATCAGTTTAGGAGGCCTTCGAGCACCTTGTTCTTAACGATTCATTTCACACATTTTACTTAATTATTCTCTCCTGCGTTACTTGCATTTTTTTCATATCATACACTGAGTAATTAACATACAATTATATGATAACCAGATTCAGAAATAAACAGGTAAGGAATGGGTGACAGAGGCCTCCTTTACCAATGAGAATAAGGACCCCAGAATGGATCGATAGTTTTCATGTGAATCCAGGCCCCAGCCCTGACTTAAGGCGTGGGCTTCTGTGGTCTTAGGGGGCACCGCTCCCCCACGCTATGTCCGCCTCTTTGGTTTCATTTCGACTGGTTTCGCCTCCGACCCAGTCAACTCACACATCGCTCCTCACGCCCACACTTTGTTGGGCTTCAGGGCGACTTTCAACGCATCTTGAAGGGTCATGGGGATTTCAGTACTTCGTGGAATCGTCGTAGTAGGCTGGGTATTTGTAGGATGCGCGGAATCCCAGTTGGCAGGAGGGATTGGTCAGCAGCCTCTGAGATTCGAACATGTCGCGGACGTTTGGGAAGCCACTACTGTCGCTACCCCCGCTGGTCGTTTCCAAGGGTTGGGAGTACCAGGAGCCGTGGGAGCGGGAGTATGCCGCTGCCGCCGCCGCCGCCTGCATCGTCATACCGCCCACAACGGACGTGCCACCGTTCATAGCGGCGCTCCCACAGCCGGTCATATCATCGGTTGCGGCGCTTGGGAAGACTGATGGGGCCCTAGTATCGGCGTACTGACAGTAGCCCATGGTGTCATAGTACATGTTGGAGCGGTACTGCTGCTGCTGCGCCTCCGTCAGTAGCGCCCCGGGGGAGGTGTCGCGACCTGTGGTGGCTTCTCGCGACCCTGGAACGAGTGCATCCACGCTGAAAGCCGAAGCCACTTCCAGATAAGACCCTTCATGTGCTCCGGTGCTGGCTGAGGTGGTGGGAAGGGTGGTAGGCAGGTGTGGGTGGGCGTGTAAGGGCGGGGTGTGGGTCTGGTTGTGGAGAGGCGGTGTGTGGGTGTGGGCGTGCAGGGGAGGCGTGTGGGCTGAGGCTTTTCCTTCAGGCAGGCAGGCTGTGGGAATTTCTGGGGAGTCCTGAGGCTCTGTCTTGGGTTGACAGAGGGGCGAGATGGGGGTACCGCCCCCGACCTGCACCCCGTCTCCTTCTTGCTGCCCGCCCACAACTCCAGTCTGAGGGTGCTGAGGTGCTGTTGCCTGGTGCTGCTGAGGTGCAGGCTGTTGCTGTTGCTGAGGTGTCTGCCCCAGACCCACAGCGGTGTTACCCTGTTGCTGTGGTCTCTGGTCCCCTTCTGTGCCCGTGGGTGTGTGCTGCTGCTGTTGCTGCTCCTGTTGCCTCTTCAACGCCTCCTCCTTTTCCCTGGTAGCATTAGCGTCCTTCTTTTTAAAGCGTTTCCTGCGCCTCAGGTAGGATCCATTGTCGAACATGTTACGTGCCTCGGGGTCCAGTGTCCAGTACGATCCCTTGCCTGGTTTCTTGTCGTCTCGAGGTATTTTGACGAAGCACTCGTTGAGGCTCAGGTTGTGTCTGATGGAGTTCTGCCAGCCTTGTTTGTTTTCACGGTAGTAGGGGAAGCGCTCCATGATGAACTGATAGATGCCGTTTAGGGTGACGCGCTGGTCTGGGTTGTTCTGTATGGCCATGGTAATTAATGCAATGTAGGAGTATGGTGGCTTTACCATGTCCTTAGGCGGGGGGTGCTGCTGTGGACTGTAGCCGTAGGGATGGTAGCGGCTCATGGCACTGTACCCGTCGTAGCAGTAGGCGTTGGGGGCCATGGTGGACATCTGCTGTAGTGCCGCCGGGGGATAGGACGCAGCTGCATGGCGGTAGTAGGACTGTTGGTCGCCAAATAGCGTGTGCATTTTGACAGGGTAGGCTGACCATTGATCACACATGGCTGCACAGCATTATGGGGCCCACCTCCTTAGAGGTAGACCCGGTCGCTCCTCTCCTGAAGTACAGAGGCAGGTGGCAGCGGTGATAGCCCTGTTGACGCGGCAATGGCACTGGCGGCGGGGACGAGTGGCAGCGGCGATGTCACTCTGACAGCGGCTGTGGCACTGTAGCTGCAGGGATAGCACTCCGGAAGTGGTGATGGCACTAGCAATGCTCTGGTACTCTGATCACGGTGATGGCACAGAAGGCGAGGATGGCAAGTAGCCGCGGCGATGGCACTTTGGCGTCGGTGGCGAGAGTAGCGGGGCGGGCGGAGTGCGTGGCTCAGGAATGCTACATCCACCCGCACACAGCATTAACACAAACACACACCCTCCCTCACTGCCCACCACCGTCAACCACACATACCACCCCAACACTCACCCCAACAACTTTATGCTCAGCTCAGCAGAAGTGTACGAGAGGAGGTGGGCGGCAGGGAGCGGGCGGGCTGGAGGGAGGGGTTGGGCAATGTCGGGTGCTGAGTTGGGCGTGGGTGTGGGCGTATTCTGGCAAGTATACTTCCGAGTCGTTTGAGCCTGGCCTTGTTTCATTCACTGTACGTCGGGGTGTATCGCTGTTGCCAAGTTCCAATATACAAAATCAGACCACCTCGGTTATCTGTCCTTATGTCCAATTTTCCTGCTACGTGCCTCGATTAAAATTAGACCAAACACATCGACAGTCTTTTTCTTATGATTCCAACAATGCTAAAGCAAACAGTCCTGTTGCTACTCCAAACACCGCAAGAATTAGTCGCAGGTGCTGAGTCAACAAGTGCCCGCCACCGCGCTGAGCTACTCTCTGGTTCCGCTCCAAAGGCCGACTGAACTATCTTAAAGTCTAGGAAAATTTACTTTAAGCCAACAGTTTAATCCTTCGCCATGTTATATTTAGGCTCCGCCCTGCACCTCCTCCACCAATCCCTGCCTGGCTTCTTTGCCTTGTTGCCAATGAGTGGTCGCCTATTGTCCCGCCAGGCCAATTCGCGCGCAGCTCTACTGAGTTATGATCCTAGACTCCACCCAGTGATATCGTATGATTGGTAACTGAGGGGAGCGAATTACTGGGCCCTGCCCCTCGCAATTTTCCCCCTTTAATCTGAGGGGACAATTCCCAAGTCTCAGAGGGTAATTTGGAGCCAACACTTCTAACCCCTCCGCCCAGGACGATAATCCAGCCTAAAGAGATTAGCTCCAGCTCAATAAAAGTTATCCAAACACGGTGGCTTCTAGGGGGACGAGAAGGGGTTTCGAGAGGGGTTGGAGAGGGGGAGAGGATGGGAGACTGAGAAAACACGTCGGGGGCCACCAAACAGGTTTACTCGGCGGTTTTAACAAATCCGGCGTAATAAAGTCCGCCAGGGCCAGTTTGGAGGGGGGCTAAGAGAAGCACCTCTCCATGATCACATCCAGTCTTGGGCTCGAGGTGGTGATGGAGGGCGAGGGTGGTGACGGTGGTAGTGGTGGTGGTGGTGGTGGGCGTGCAGTCAGTGTGGGCGCTTGCGAGTTCCAGAGAGAGGAAGCATCACCCAAAATCCATGGCGGCCGAGAGGACTACGAAAGACTTCATAAAACTTTGCATAACTTCCGCTTCCGCCAGTTACACCTCTCGTTCCTCATCGCCTACAGACGAAGGTATCAGAGGAAGTTGTCAAAAGGCCATAAAGGGCCGTAAGAATCGTCTATTTAGGCCTACGGAAGACAAGGCGGTTAAAATTAATCTTTCCAGTGGCTCTCCTTCTGTCATGGCCGAAGCCCCGCCCCTTCCAGCCCCGGGAACACTGGAATGTCCGCGTCTGCCGCCCGGCTGGAATGTTGAGGGCAAGGCAAACTTTGTGTACATATTTCTGTTTCATAAGGTCAGTGTACTGAGCATGGCTTAGGAAGTATGTGCGTCATATTCTGGCTGCGTGTGATTGTGACATAACAGACCTATGTAACATACTTTTCTCAGGATCTGAATTTGCTCTCCGAATTGTAAGCAATACTCCAGTACTTTACTGATATTATTAACCTGTGCATTACGCCTCGTTTAAGGGGTATCGACCAAAAGACCACACAGAAGCTGGCATAAAACTTTTAATTATTAAGGTATTGACATAATACACCATCTGATTACTTAATCGGTATCGTAATAAATATAGCAACCAAATATTCAAATATCATCATGAACAAGCTAATTTCTTCAATCAAGGAAACGTAGGGATCAATGAACATACAGTGGTTATTAGTTAAAGAATTAATATATCTCCCATATATTATTTACATATCGAGTGGCGGATGGTATGTTTCACACCAGACTCCAGCTTGATAAGTTTCTAATTTCATATCTTATCGTCATAGTGCCAAATGTACTGGGTATCCTGCATAATTTTTGCTTATCGTGTTGGATACACTGAGTACCACATTTTCAGTAAGAAATAGGTGCTGGGTCATGATGATGATGATGATGACATGTATAAGAGGCGCGGGGCTTCAAAGGCAAAAATATCATACAATAAAACAGTCGTGGAATTCCGTGAGCCACTGCGATATATGACTTATGACTGGATATACAGGGGCACATGATTCACCAATAGCTCCATTACCAGTACGTACTTTTAGATATTATTCTATCTTCAGACGATTTTCTTCAGCTTGAAGGAGAGCGATCAGGTTGTGCAGGAGTTACTGGGGATGGTTTCTAACTCCCTCACCAAAAAGGCTTTAAAAAAAAAAAAAAAAAGTTGTCTGGAGGAAGCAAAAATTAACTTAAGGAAAAAATCGTCATTGTATTGGAGGGCTTAATTTCAAAAACATACGAAGAGAAAAAACAATGAAAACTGTCAAAGAAACCGTATATATATTATAATTTTCCGTGATAATAATGTTTTCATGTTATTACATTTTTCTTTCAGTTCTTCTAATTGTCACTTGTCAGTTTTATTCAGCTTTGGAAAGACTTCTTTAGCGGACTGGTGAACACTCAGATTCCTGTAATTTTATCAACTGAAAAAAATTGTGTGATGTTTGCAGTAATATAATACTTGAAATGGCCTAACCAAGAAGGCCGATAATGAGGATAAAATTAATAAATTCTCACTCTATGTCCCCCTCTCAGATGAACAAAATCGACTGACCTAAAAAGAATACTAGATTTGTCCTAACCATGAAGCGAGATAATGATAATTTATAAACACAGTCTCACTCTCCTGTGACTCACTCTCAACGGAATAAAATCGTCTGGCATCGGCTGGATTGGAGTACAAGAAGTGTCTTGGTCATGAGAGGGTTGATGAAGAATATTTCCAACCCTCTCACCACGAGAGATCAGTCGGCATCGGAAGTTCTCTCGCCTCTCCTATTTTCTCTCCATGCACTTTGGAAATCAATGCGGTAAGGGTAGCAAAGGCACTGATGACTTCATTTGGCGTCAGCTCATTGCAATAAGCGTCGTTTACTGCAGGTCCAACACATTAATTTTCAAGGTTCGTGCAGAGAGAGGCAGGGGAGGCGACAGGAACTTTTATGCCGACTCTACATTAACCCGATCACTACGACAACATACATTTCTTTTGTGTCCTGGTACCTTCAGATGATTGCCTTTATCTTAGGGGTAACTATTAGATGTGTGGGTGATTAATAATCTCTTCCTTGTGCGCTTCATATAAAGTCTTTACTAAGCTGAAGAAGAAGAATCTAGTATGGTAACAAGAATAAAAAAGAAAAATACGTCATCAAACTAAAGGGCTTAAACTTGGCAAAATTCTATGAAAGTTGCGAGTAAAAACATAAAATAAATAAATAAATAAAAAGGAACGGCGACATCCTGCTCAAGGGGTTAAGCACCTCTCTCCCATGACGTAATTTCATTTTGCGTTTTTTTTTTTGTGTGTTGCTTAACATGCATCTTCTCCTATTTTCAGAAAGTCTCACAAACGCACTTTTCATTACCTTTTTCATATCCATTCTTTCACATTACCGTGCCATTGACGGACACTTTTATGCGCTGCAATTTCTATTCAGTCAAGTTTCTGTTAGCTGTACAGAATGCACGGCTGTCTCTCAAGTTATTATGAACCGAACACACTACTGTCGGTGTGGCAAGAAGATGAACGAAATGGCACTACGTTACGTTAATTTCGCTTTTCTATCTCTTTCTCATAAATATTTGCAGTATCTGTTCAGCCAGTTCACCGTCTGCTATACTAAATTTTAAGCTACCTCTCAAACTTTAATGACAGCGCATTATCCCAGAAGCAGGCGAAAGATTCCCGATTAAAAGCAGTTCGTATAAAATGATGAAGTTCACCGTCTTCTATCCCATCAGTGCAGTTGTCTCTCGCGTTATTATGATTTAGGGTATTACTGATGATGCCATAAGATTCCCGATGTTGGTTAAACCCCTTCTACGCGATTAGTGGGTATTTGTGGTGTTGGGTTTTGTACTGTAATGGAGAATGCGTGGAAAATGATCGCGTTGACGTGATGAACTAAAACACCATCCTCGTTTTTTGATCCACTGTTTATAGCTTATTTCATCACCAAGCTTCGAAACTGATGGGTAGCGTCCTCAGACAGTGCAGATGCTCACTCAGCCTGTGGATGGGTCATAGGGTACAAAGACTATTCGAAATTTCTACAGGCGGCCCAAAGCCCAATATAAAAAATGCATAGCTAACCAAGATTAAAATAACAGAACATATTACTGACGATGATGCCAAAAGATTTCAGGTATCATTTATAGTTATACATCGATTTAGCCCTTTAATACATGTATACTTTTGTTCAGTCTTTCATTTTTTAGTATTATTTTTACATATTCAAAATTCTTACAGTCAATTAACCGCTTGCTATATCTTTCAGTCCTATGTCATCTTCATTTTATTCTTGCTTAACCAGACGCTTTATACTGAGCTTAGGAGAGGTTTATCAATTTGGTGGGGTTAGATGCAGCCTTCATTGACCCCTTCACTAATACGGTTTTCTCTGAAAATGAAGAAAATCGTCTGAAAATAGCAATAATAAATTCAAAAATGAGTGTCCGAATTCAAAGAGAAAACACTCATATATTCTTATTATAGCTGGACAATTTTTCTCAGTTTAACTGTGGGTTTTATGCCCTCTAAACCTCAACATAAAATTCTACTACAAGAAGCATGAAAAAGAAAAATCGCACTCTCGCCCATAAACTCACAATTATCAAACAAGGGAGAGAGACTATCACTATGCAAACTTCCGACACACACATACACACACACACACACACACACACACACACACACACAACGATTATAAGTCTTCGCTATTAGCCATCTGTTTTCATGTTCACTTTTGCTCTTAAGTTCTTAATAAATTACAGAAAAAAAAAAGTGCCAGTTTGCTTCACTACTACATATAAACCTGATGCGCCAATTTCCCATAATTTACAGTCCCAGCTTTACAGGAAGAATGGAACTTCTCACTGACCCTTCAATACGATCCCGTCCACTTTATAATGACATTGCTAACATGTGCCGATTTAATTTAATCTGGTAAAAACTCTCAAATTATAAAGTTAACTGAGGCTGCATATCTTTCTTCTTGCTCAAAGTCTCCTCTGAATTAAATGCCATTATCAGGAGATTAGGACAGTGGAAGAATCTCGTCCCTGTACTATGTGAAGTACAGTCGTGTGCGAAGTACCATCGTGTGACTAGAGGTACGAGATGCATTTCCAGACGTTCCATCATATCCGCCACTGTGAATAATGGAATATGCTATGTAATGTCGGGGTTGTCTAATAAATACAGTCAATAAAACACTTTCACCTTCACAGTTAATATTACAGACATCTCTTTCCCTATTCGTACTTGGTTAGCTTAAGAAAAGAACATTCTGACCATCAATCTCCCTGCAGGGGAAAAAAAAAAAATCTATCCAATAGTGGGACTCATGCCGCGTGGTACAGATACTAATGCAACATCGTAATATTTCTTAGCATGGGAGACTTCATAAAATTTAACCCTTAATGGTAAATTCTGCTTTCTACATTCTAATAATCTCTTGTATATGATACGACTTTTTTGGACCTATTTTTCAGCAGCATACACGAGAATTAAAATCCATCCCGTGGTCAGGACAGCATTCGTATTCCATCCAGCTAACGCCAGACGATTTTATTTAGCTGAGAATGAAGCTTACAGAGGCCTAAGAATTAACACTGGTACCATGCATTAACACTCTCATGGCCAGGACAACTCTAGGATAAAATTAAGTTGACGTCATATGATCTCATCCATCACACGGCAAGTCCTACAGAAGCCTGAAAAAGCTAATACTGGTACACCGTTAATCCTTCCACAGTATGAAAACACCATGCAATTTTCTTCAGCAGGTAACGTCTTCTTTATTACTGGTAACGTCTTCTTTATTATCGGTAACGTTTTCTTTATTATCGGTAATGTCATCTTTATTATCGGTAATCTTCTTTATTATCGGTAACATCTTCTTTATTATCGGTAACATCTTCTTTATTGTAAGTAACAACTTTATTATCGGTAACATCTTTCTTATCGGTAACGCCTTCTTGATTATCGGTAACGTCTTCCTTATTATCGGCAACATCTTTATAATCGGTAACGTCTTTATCATCGGCAGCGTCTTCTTTATTATCGGTAACGTCTTCTTTATCATCGGTAACGTCATCTTTATTATCGGCAACATCTTCTTTATTATGGGTAACGTCATCTTTATTATTGATAACATCTTCTTTGTTATCGGTAACATCTCCTTTATAATCGGTAACGCCTTTATTATCGGTAACGTCTACTTTATTATAACGTCTTCTTTATTATCGGTAACGTCTTCTTTATTAGAGTCCGGCTACCCCTATAAAATTTTATTTAACTCATGGAGACGTTCCTAATTGCAGGAACTATATACAGTTCCGATTAACCCATTCCGTGCGAGAGGTGTTTCCAAGCTAAGTACAAATGTCTCAATGTGGTAAAAATATTCTGAAAAGAAATATGCTCTCGGAGGGAAAGGGTTAATGGAATATACTGCAATAAGGAAATAGTCGCCCTTCTTCACGGCAGAAATGATGAAGTGTATTCTGATTTTATTCTTGTTACCACTTGACGATTTATTTTATTTTTATTTTATATTTTTTATGGGAGGGGGGATATGATAGCTCTCTCTCCCCTCACTGATGGTAACGATGGGATTTATGCTTCCAACCTGCACTAAGGCTGCCAATTTACCTGTCTTGGCAGCAGATCTAGGGATATTTACACCTATCTCTAGCGCTTAATTTATATGACCAGTGGTATGAAATCTGGAGGTAATATATTGAGATTACCACTGAGACATTCATACTCACTCTCTGCTGCATGAAATCGTCTGGCTTTAGCTCGGACTCAATAACAGTTATGTCGATTGTGAAAAGGTTATAGCACCGGCAATAATACTCAGGCTCCCATGACTAACCATGAATTGAATATTACCGTCTGGAGTGAGGTTTAAAAAAGATGCTAAATAGATGCTACTTTGAATGAATTAATATTTCATCAATACCTTAAATAGCTACAGCTACGTATAGCATATTTCAAGCAATTTCTGTAGAGCTGTATACTTAACAATATTGTACTTTCCTGAAGATGACATGACAACGTTATGGAAATTTGCATTTTCATAGTGATTTCAGGCTTCCTCTGTATCCTTCCGAGTGACGTTCTACAGTTACAGGCGTCGGGTCTAGAGATATCAGTGTTGTCAGCTTATCAATATTTCATATATGCTCGTGTATCTCTAGCATTTTAGAGGTTTCATTCATCAAAAAGCAAGAAACAGATTTTTAGCATTTATCAAATGATTTCAGGAGAGATTTCTGCTATTTTTACAACGACTACAGGACATTATACATTGTGAGTATCGATATAGAAGATTATAATGTTCTCGGAGCGGTTTCGGGAGTTTTGTTTATATAGCAACACTAGAATTTGTTGAATTTTAAAAGTGATTTCGAAAGCATTGTTTACCTCCTCATATTCCAAATATTTTAGTATTTTATAGTGTGATTTGCACACCATCAAACTGGAAAGAGAATACTTTTCCACTGAATCCATTAGTTGTTTGTAGAATGCCTAAAGATATTCGAGAGATTTTTATATTTTTATACTGCCGATTTTTGGTGTTCTGTGTAACTCCGATATTAGAGAGATTTATTTAACACTATGTTTTTTTTACCTAACTACCGTCTAGCTATTTCAAAATTTTTATAATAACTGAATTTTTAATGCCAGCTACGCTACAGCGATATTACGACTGTCAAGCGATATTCGGCGCCTTGTGCACGGATGGACATTTTAAACATTTCTTCAGCGTTTTTTCTGTCGGTTTCAGCAGTTTGTAAAGCCTGCTGAACAATATTCCGTGGATGTCAGCACACTGCTTAAAGTATCAATAGTCACATTACTGACATTTCAGTCTTTTCTAGCGTCTTCAGGAGTGCTCTGTACTGCATTTAGCAAGTCCTTTTTTTTTGGGGGGGGGGATTTCCGGAGCCTTGTTTGCCTGGTGAGGTTTTGGATTTTTTTTTTTTTTAGCGTTTTAGGAGCCACTATGTGTCCTACTGTATTATGTTCTAGAGATTATTTAGCGTTTCTCTTGTAAGCTTTGTGTTCCTAAAGACATTCTGCATATTTCAGTAATTTTCTGTTAATTTCTGGGGTGTGGAGCAGTTTCCGATATACAAGATTTTTTTTTCCCTTTGCGGCTTCAGGTGTTGTGTGTATCCATCGACATAATACATATTTTTAGCATTTTTTTAGCGGTATCATGAATATTTGAGAATTCATGACATTTTAGAAAACAGCATTTTTATAGATTGTTTTCTGTGCCGAACATTTTTTTTTTTTCGATGCCGGGATCATTCCGTACTTGACAATATTTTAGACCTTAGCACTTGAAGTAAAGCCAACATTCTGTAAGCTTGAATGGCTGAGCGAATAGGTATACTACTGATACTATTCCGCCTACCGTGCCTTCTCTTTCCTAGTTTTCTGGACCTTGCCTCGCCCCGTCCTTGTCAATCCATCCTAGTCAGTCTTTCATTCTTCATTCTCTTTACACCGCCAAACTTTCTCCAGGCACTTCTCATGCTTTCCGTCCTGAAGAGATTAATAGCGTTAAATGTTTCTCACCCACACACTATGAAGGGTAAAAACAGTATTCTATTCCAGCGTCTAGTATTCAATTCCAGCCCTTATTATTTTATTCCAGCTTCTAGTACTGAAGTCCAGGTAACGCCATGGGACATTTATTTTATCTTCTTGCTAAGGCCAGACGATTTTATTCAACTGAGGGTGAGTCATATGAGCCTGTGAAATCGTCCTCCTGTAACTGTGATAATATGGCGTCCTCATACCGATGACGATTTCATCTCATTTTGTTTTCGCTCTCCAGACGATTTTATTGAGTAAGGAAATTTTTCGAAACTGTATGAGTTAGATATATCCTTCGTCTACCCATTCACTGCAACAGATCTCCTTATATCAATGAAAACCGCCAGGGAAAAAAGATAAATCATACGAGAGGCCAGCTGCTGCTCACTCGGATAATGACTTGCTATATTTCAGCTTTGCTATCTTCAGACGATTTCACTCATCCCACAAAACTCTTTTTGAACTGGTTATATAAAGATTTCATTTACCCCTTTAAAGCACAAAACTTACCACATTAAAACACAAACTTTTTGAACTGCTTACATAACGCCAATATTTTGCGATTTTGAACATAAACTCTTTTCGAACTAGTTTTATAAAGCTTTCATTTACCCCCTTAAAAAAACACCTCTTTTCTAACTGGTTAAATAAAGCCTTCATTTACCCCTTCACTTCAGGAAGCCTGCTCTAAAGTGAACGAATTCGTGTGGAGGGAACAAGAACTAACGTAAACAGAGACGAGTTGCTCCTGACGACCGCATTCACCAGCGAGACACGTAAACTTGGCCAGAAGAAAAATATACAAGACAATTATGGGGCGAGAGGGAGGAGAAGAGGAACGACAGAAAACTTAAACCCCCTTGACTGCGACAATTCCTCCCTGGTATGAATAAAGAAGTCTGATGTGGCATCAAGAATAAAACATAATTATATAAGTAAATACGTGAATAAATAAATCAATGAGTAAATACATGAAGTAGCTATGTAAATGAATAAAAGTTGTGATTATACTTATTCGTTTCTGAGGAAGATATATAGAAGCTTGATCTTCACCCATTTACTAATGCAACCCTTCCCTTAGCTTCAGTAACATGTTTGACAGTACTGTGTGTGTGTGGGGGGGGGGGGGGGGACTTGATGCTGAGGGATTTACAGTGTATGTGTAAAATGGCAACTATGCGATGAGGGAAGAAAATACGGGCTAAGACAGCAGTGCATTTAGGAGACGTAAAGGAGGAAGAACGAGAAAAAAAAAAATCATAACTTTAAGAGAAGGAGGACAAATATGCAGGACATGAAAATAGGCAAACGGGTGGCTAAGAAGTGAAAATTAATTGAGGCACAATGATAAATGATGGAAGTATTAAGAAAAGAAAGGAGGAAAATTTGGAAAAAGGTAGAAAAGGATATGACGAGACAGAGGAAGCCTGTGCAGAGAAATATAATAGAGGAAAATAAGTGGCACAGAAAATTATTCACAAAAAATATATATATATATAATGCCGAATTAGAGTAACAAGAGACAAGGGAATTACACACACTGAGAGATGAAAGAAGGATAATAGTGTTGTTAATGGTTAATATCATTTTTTTTCCCAAATGCAGAATCTTACTAATTCCATTCATTAGGGAGAAACTGCACGAGTACCAAAATGAAGTGTGGGATGGAATTACGGGAGGATGAAGATCAAGGTGAAAATTAGGAAGAGGAGGAGGAGGTATAAGAGATAAAGCATAAGGCTAAAATGAGGAGGGGGAGGAAGGAAAAATGAGAAATGATGGGGATGACGACGACAACGATGACGATGACAATGAAGATGAAAAAGACGATAAAGATGATATTCACAATGACAATGACGGGCAGACTAAAAATGATGATGATGATGAAAACGCACCAGACGAAAAGAGAACGAGTAACCTGATGATATAGGCAATATGAACGAAATAACTAACTCCCAGAGACGGTATGATTTATGCAAAGTAATTCAAAAGTAACTTCACAGCTTTCATGGTCCGTAACTTCAATACACATTCTCGGCCTTCTCAGGTTTAATTTATGTCGAGAAAAGTATAGTTACATTCTGATCCACAATCCTTCAGTACAATGCTGTATTTTAACATTTGATCTTGCTACTGTCAGGGAATTCTCTTTTGGTCCTAACCCCAAGATGAAAGGAAGCTATTCATGTGGGAAAAAAATCCATCGGTAGTCATAAAAAACAGTTGAAATTTCTCACATCGTTCCACTGTTAACTGCCGATAATTATGATAATGATGGTAATGATGACGGAGAGAAGAATGAGGAGGGGCAGCATAGTTTTGATGATGATATTTGTGCTACTGACTATGATGATTATGATGAGAACGATGATGTGACAGGTCGTGAAACAAAGCACGTGTTCCTAGCTCACATGTTCGTCGTTTACGTGCGTAGGGAGGGACGTGCTTGACTGGGTTGGGTAGGAACATCTGGGTAAGTCATCAGTCGGACAGCTTCCTCGCGGCAGCTCACCTTACTGCTTCCTTCCTAACACCCCACCCTCCCTGCCACACCTCACCTTCCCTGCCACACCTCACCCCCATGCCACACCTCACCCCCTGCCACACTTTACCTTCTCTCTCTCTCTCTCTCTCTCTCTCACCTCATACTATACTCCCTAACATTTTCTTGCCTCACATCACCTAACCTCATACCATCCTAATTTCTTGCCTCTCTCCCTCTCTCGCCTCACACTGGCCTTCTCCATGCCTTACTTCACACTATCTTCTTTCAACCACACCTCACGCTAGTCCTACTTCCCGTGGTTTGCACTGTCTGTGTACTGGTTAACTTATCTTTTTTTTTCTTTGTCGGGAGATTTAGTACCAACTCTTCCAAAGTTATAAATTTACACGTTACGTCTCAATATTTTCTTCAGTGTTATTATTATTCTCTTATGGTACCATAAGAGGGCGTAATACTGCCTTGTGCAGAAATTAAACGGGCAAGGATGAGGTGTTAAACAACCTCCGGAACCAACTTGACTGCAGCCCTGTATCGCCAATGGTCATTACGGATATTTATTTTGAATTCTAACTGCAAAATGAGAAGGTTGTATATCATTCTGGCTACACACATACGAGCGAGTTTCTTCAGCCGAGAGAATACGTCCACAGCTTCTGGGTTACAAGCTATCTCTATGGTTCGCCTCGATGGTTGAGCTAAAGTGTCTTATTGTTGTTATCCACAGACGATTTCTTTCAGCCAAGAGAATCCTTACGTAGTTATTGTTGTTGCTGTTGTGACCCCAGTAGGCTGAACACTTAATCCACTCATGGCCTGCCGCGCACCATCCTCCTTCTGGATGATAGGATGGATGCTGAGGGACATTTGTTAAAGAATTAAAATACACTGACAATAACAATGCTCCGATAACGGTGTCTGGTATCGGCAAGAACCTACTTCCAAGTGTTATTTGCCCGGTTCTAATATTCCCTCCCTCAAGACGTCAATAATCAGCTGGGGTCACTCTAAACCTCCGACACTCTCCCCATTAATCTTCTGGCTTTCCACACCTCTTCATCTTCTCCCTTGTCCTTTCCCCTTCCCGGACCTTCCATCGTTTCCCCTTCCTTCTTCTGACTCTTTCTCTCTCATCTCTCACATATTCTTTCTTTTCCCATTTTTCTTCTCATTATCTCCCTCCCCTCCTCGCCTTTCCCCTCCCTGCTCCTTTCCCCTCATTTTCCCTTTCTTTCCTCTCTCCTCGTATCCCCTCAACTTTCCTTTTCTCTTTCTTACCCTTCCACTCTTTTCATCCCCAATCCTCACTTCCCCTATACTCCTTTCCTCTCATCTCTCCTCACTTCCCTTTCCCTTCGCTTCCCTCATCTATATCCACCCTTCCTATTTCCTTACTCTCCCCTCCTCTCCCTTCCCCTCCCTTCCAGTACTTTTCTGTCCTTTGTTCCCCTCTCACAACCCCTTCCTTCCCCACCCTTTCATTCCTCTACCCTCACCTCCTCTTACATCCCTTCCCCTCTCCTCATTTCCCCTTCGTTCCCCAAGTGACCTGAGTAACTGGAGGTCGTTCTGGGATGTTGGTAGCTAATGTGTGTCCCGCCTCTAAGCTTCTCCTCTTTCCCCTCACCGCACCTCACTAGCCTCTCTTATTTCTTTTGGTGTCAGGCTAAATCTAAAGTCTCTTATTTCTTTCCTCTTCCTCTGTGTATTAATCTTTCATCTTTCCTCTACAACTCTAGTCTCTCTCTCTCTCTCTCTCTCTCTCTCTCTCTCTCTCTCTCTC
>JAGKTI010004787.1:0-48479 GCA_018397915.1 Birgus latro | reverse complement strand
GAAGTGTCCCCAAACTGCCATTTTCCCAGACTACACGACCCCCCCCCCTCCACTTGATGCATATATCATCCTACAAGCTTGGGACAAGATAACCCCTGCAACGGTCAACCATGCGTAGCAACTACTTGTGCCTCACTTATGCACAAACCACGGGATGGCCATTCAACCACCGATGGAGACTGAGGCAGCCATATTGACAGCAGCACAAACTGTACTAAGTTTTGAGGCTGTAACGGTGGTGGACACGTAAGAGGCGCATACTGCTACCGAGGAACAGCCTCCCCATAGGAAGTGTTGCATCGGGTAGATGAGGCTGATGCTGAGCCTGAGGTCAGGCAGGGTCATGTAGAGAAGCTTAGTGAGATGGAGGGCGGCATGGACCTGTCTTTGTCAAGGATAAGCAAGATTCTTGTGGCAATGGATAAGCTTAATGAAGAATTGAAGGAACAGGAAATCTGCCAGCAAAGAACGGAGGAGGTTCTCATTAATATCGACAAAACCTTCCGCTTCTACACAGACAGGCACAGAAGCAGACACTCATAACAAGTTACACTCGGCGGCCTCAAGGAAGTGAAAGTAAGGAACCAGCTACATCGTCTGATCCAGTTCCTGTAGAGGAAGAAGAGAATGCAATGTCATTTGTATCAGCATTGGACTTTGAGGGTTTTTTGGCCGAAGTGACTGAGTTTGAGGATCGTGGGGAAGGTGCTCAAGAGGACTCTAGTTATGAGGAGGAAAGTGTTGGTGTATGTCTTTAAAATTTTTCCCTTTATTATGTCTCTAAGGTTAAAAAAATATCAAGGTTTGAGGGAGTCCCATCCATATGTTATTTTTCCCATAAGATGATATATTCACAGTACTCAAGGTCGTGGATCGCCCATCCACTCGCATACTGTGCGAGCCCACTGTACTGTAATTTTCTTCCCACCTAGTACAGCCAATCTTGTGCAACCCTTAGACAGAGGAATAACAACATTCAAGGGTTTATGTTACTCTAGAACAAAGAAGGCAATATGGCTTGCCACATAATCAGAGGCAAAATTAGAGTCAGATTATGGTAGGATGAAGGTGAATTAGGCTGCTAAGGAAAGAATGACGTCACTGAAGACTTCTGAAAGTAATGCAACATTAAGGATGCCATCTTAAACATCATCACAGCTTGGAGTTGTTTACAAAGGAGACCACTCAACATTAGTGGAGGAAGTCCCTCTCTCATGTCTTTCCTGCTGTTTCAGATGCTCCAGTCACAAACATTCTGAAGAAGTCAGCAAGGATGACAAGGACTGTTCAAAGGGAAGGTTTTGCCAACATCAAACAGGTGGACATCTTGAGAATCACTGAAGCTGAACCTGACAGAGCAGAAAAGGAGTGCCATGCACTTCTAGAGCAAGAAGTGGCAGCAGCAACACTAAGACAGAACTAGCATGACATTAACTTGGCAAGGTTTTGAAGGCAGCAGATCGGTGGAAGCAATCCCTGCTAGAGGTATACTCAGCTGTGACAGACAAGAGTAGATGCCTGCAGAAACTGACTACCTACTTCCACTGCTGAAAGCACAGATAGAGCAGAAAAATAAATGAATCATCACAGCAGCTGATCACAGTTTTCAGGATGCTGACTCTGAACTTGTTGTACCTGTCCTTCCCTGCTGGCACATCTACACCACATACCTCACTGAGACAAGCCACTGACATCTCTAGGGATAGTGCCTCTAGCCCATGTAGGGCTAGAGGCACTGTGTAGACCTGTTCTTTGATCCCTCAGCCTTAAATCCCTCTCTTTGAAAGTCAAGCAGCACTTCATCATCTATCAGAGTAGTGAAAATCCTGATATGTCACTTATTGCCATTTTATTATGCCTAGTGGCGATAAGTGCGAGCTTTGAGGACACAAATAAGGTAAAGACAGATGCGACAAAAATCTTGTTGTCAATCCCAAAAACTATCTTTCAAAATGTTTCCAGCAATGGAAGGACCACTGGGCTATTTGTGTTGAGTCCCAAGGGGCATACTTTGAAGGGGATTAGAGTCTGACCTCTGGAAGGTTCCCCCCCAGTACCACCACCAGTAAAGGTTGGGTACTTTTCAGTCAGACCTAGTACATACACAGTACTATGACACACACAATGAAGTAGGGAGGGAGAAGGGGAGTAAAGCTGGAAGCAGTGGGGCAAAGACAGAGAGAGGCATGTTCGATGCAGACAAGGGCAAGACAGGCTCTCCTTTGTGAGTATAAGTGGCTGGGAAATGGCTGGGAGGAGGAGGAGGTGAGAAGAAAGGAAGGAATCAGTAGGATGAAAGTACTGGAAGCAATGAAAGTCAAAATGGGGAAAGACCCAGGAATTGATGGAGTGTGTGGTGAAATGGTGAAGCATGGGGGAAAGAAAATAGTAGAATGGATATGGAAGATGTGCAGATTGGCCTGGGAGGAAGGTAGAATCCTGGACGATTAGAAGTCAGCTATAATAGGAAAAAGAAATTAAAGTAATAGGAAAAGTGTATGGTAAATGTTATACTAGGATTTTCATAGTCCAGTGAGGTTCTTCTAAACAGGGAGGAACACCAAAGCGGAACTCAATACTGTACACCTTGAGAGTACAGAGTAAATACAGAAACTCCAGATGGCAAAGCAAAAGATTGATTATTCCGCCTTTATGCACAGCTTTATACCCAAGATCATGAGATCTATCTGTAGGAAATGGTCAACTGGGGTGAAGGGGAATTGGGGAGGGGGAAATCTGGAGGGAGATGTCCTGAATATAACACTTACACTTGCCACCGGGGTAGTCTCTGGAAATGGAAGGGGGCCAGGGTTTAACTCTATGTCTGTACGGGTGTTGTAGTGTGGTGAATCAATGGCAATAAGGATAAGGGGGAGATAGGCTACGACCCTAGCTCCGGAAAAGTGGAGGCCCAATGTCTGGCTCTTTCTCCCTCTTAGTCTGGCGATAGGGTTGTGTGATTTGTGCCCAGAGTGGGTCTAGTGGTGAAGTTAAAAGGGACCCGAGACAGCTGGGACAACAAGTTTATGTTACCAAGCCTCGAATTCCTTTTCCAGGGGTCAAAGGGCACTCACTGCCTGTGGGAGGGGGGACTTGCTCCAGCTTCAGCATCACATTGGGGAAGCCTGCCGGACTCTGGGGAGTGCGTGGTCTGGAACTCCTTCTGCACTGCCAAGCTGTCTCTAGCAAGCTCGAGGGTGCTGCATCTAGCAAGCACACTGGAACACAGGAACTCCTTCTGCATTGCTATGCCACCTCCAGCATGCTCGTGGGTGCTGCATCTAGCAAGCACAATGGAACACAGGAACTCCTTCTGTGTTGCCAAGCCACCTCCAGCAAGCTTGGGGGTGCCACATCTAGCAAGCACACTGGAACACTGGAACTCCTTCTGCATTGCTATGCCGCCTCCAGCATGCTTGGGGGTGCTGCATCTAGCAAGCACACTGGAACACTTGAAGTCCTTCTGCACTGCCAAGCCACCTCTAGCAAGTTCAGAGGTGCTGCATCTAGCAAGCATACTTGAACACTGGAACTCCTTCTGTGTTGGCAAGCTGGCTCTAGCAAGCTCAGGGGTGCTGCAACTAGCAAGCACACTGGAACACAGGAACTCCTTCTGTGTTGCCAAGCTGCATCTAGCAAGCCCGGTTGTGCTGCCTGTAGCAAGCACTAAGTTGATGAGCCCTTGTCACTGCTGGTACTGGTGGCTCGATCAGCAATAAGGACGGTGCGGTAGTTTTGGGCTAGAGGGACTTCCGGCCACAGGGTGCGCAGGCTCCCTGTGTCTTTCTTGGGCAGACACTTGTATCCCTGCGATTCGGGAGTGGCTTCTCAGAGCGCATGTATTTTCTCCTGCCCCCTTTTGAGCCGGAACTATGGTAGATCTCTCAACCTCTCATGCTGGGGTCCTGGGTATTTTACCATCCTTGACGTCTTGTGAGCCACATCCCCATGGCAGGAGGCTGAATGTTTGTTCTCATCTGGTCACTGCGGTTGGCTTGAGCTCGTGGAAGAGGTGGTACCAGGAGCAGGATCGCTCATCAGGTTCTCAGGTGCGGTCTTCGAAAAGGATCAAGGAGCTGGGGTGGAGATAGCTGGCTAACAACCGGGGCAAGTGTTGGGGCTTCTGAATTCTTTGTTGCTCGTTCTGTGAGACCCAGAAGGTGCACTGGATGAACTTGCTGACTTGGTTAAGCTGTTATAGGAGTGAGGAGATGGTGGCAATGGTAGTGGCTGTAGTTGTGGCAGGGAGTTGGATGGTGACCTTTGACCTGGGGATTGACTTGTCATTCGTGGAAGTGGACACAGAAGTACTGCTGCAAGGGTGTGAGGTATTGGTGTAGTAGGGTGGGTGTGAGTATGTTTGTTAGGGACTGGCTTTCGGGGGGTTGTGGTGTTATGCAGGGTGGGGGAGTGGTGGCGGGGATTGGTGGGGATGCAGGGTAGGGTGTTGTTGTGGGGCTGTATCTAATTGGAGGTTGTGATTGCTGGCCTGAGCTGGTGAAGATTGAAATGCGACTCCGTCAGTTGATCGAGAGGGAGAAGGAGGACGTGGGGCTAGAGGTTGAGTTGGGGCTATGAGGGGAGGAGTTGGAATTGAGGAAGGTCTTGGGGGCCGTTAGGAGGCAAGTGAAAAGGAACTTGTGGTGAGGGAGGGGGGAGAATCCCTGGATGGAAGTACAGAGTGGGGTGGAGTGGCGGTGAGTTGAGAACGGGATGATGTAGTGATGGTGGCTAGGGGAGGGATGGGGTGAGGGGGTGGTTTTGGGGAAGGGATGGGGTGAGGGGGTGGTTGTGGGGGGGGGGTGGGGGGGGGGGGGGGTTGGTGGGGAGCGCAGGGTTGGGGATATGGTGCTGGTTGGTGTGGGTGGGTAGCTGGGGTTTTGTGGAACAGACGAGCTGGTTGAGGGTGAGGTAGAGGAGGGCGGCAATCTTAATGGCAGGGAAATCGTAGGACTTGATGTTGGCAAAGCTGATGGGTTGGGCGGGGAGGCAGGGAGTGAGGTGGTTCCAGGCAGGGAGGGTGAAAAGTTGAGAGGGGTGTGGGGATCAGGGTCAGTTGGCGATGGTGCTGAGTGATATAGGGGTTTTTCATCTCTAGTCAAATGCCCACCCGGTGCAGCGACCCCGACACCACCACCTCAGAGGGAGGACATGGGGGGGTGACACCAGCCCTAGGAGGGGACCACAGACGGGTGCACAGGTGCTCCGTGCCACACTGCCCTACATAACCTGTGGCCTGATGCCCTTCTTACTCTCAACAGATCCTCAGGAAGTGCATCGACTCAGTGCATTACCTTCGACCGGAACGGTGCTCACCAGACTCGGGGTGGGACTGACCCTCAACCAGTCCCAGGTAGGCCCTTGGCTACAGAGCCCACCAGACCTGCAGTGAAAAGAGGGAGAGAGGCAACCAGCCCTCATAGACCTACTCTATCAGGGGAGCAGCAGTGCAGTAGAGGCAACCAGCCCTGCTGTAGAAGGAGAGTCTGCCGGACCTCCTTCTTACACTATCTGCCATAGGGAGCAGGCATTTCAGCATGTCCATCAGATGACCCTTGCCTGTACTCCTAAGGAGGGTAATGGAGCCGACATAGAGTCCTCCAGACCTACAGGGGGAGAGACCACTGGTCATCCCCCAGCTGCAACTTTCCTCCGGCAGCAGGAGAGCAGTAGAGTCCACCGGACCGACTGTGTGAGCCCAGAAGTCCGTCAGACTTCCTCCTCCTGCTGTCCCCAGGACGAGTGGTCCCCCAACAGAGTCCTCCGGACCTGTCGGACCGAGGGAGAGTCCTCCAGACCTCCTTCACCCACTCGTTCAGGAGGGAGCCTGGGCAGAGTCCTCCGGACCTCCTCCCTCTGCCCTGGCGGGGAGTTCTAGTGGCGTCCCTCGGACCCGCCAAGTCGAAGGCGAGGTCACCGGCCCTCCCTCCTCCACTTGCCTGGAGGCTCCCTGTGAGGGTGTTGTCTCTGGCTCAGCCAGCCCCACCAGAAGCCGAGCGAGACACCCCTCTGGCTCCCCCTCCTCTGGGATGGACGGAGACTGCTCCCCAGCAGACCTACTGACGGAGAGTGTTTGGAGCGGATCAGTGGAGAGCCTGGGTCTCCTGTCCCTGCAACCCAGCCCCCGATGCCCTCAGCAGCTGATGGACTCCTCCCGGGCGAGAGGTCGCAAACGACCCCTGACGGCCTTTCCCTCCTGACAAGACCGCAGCCCTAGGACTACGAGGGCCGCCACCCCGGGTGATCCCAGGCCCAGACCAGCCTGGTTTCTCCTCTCGGACTCCTCTTACGGCCAAGGGCAGGTGCCCAGCAGTGCGCCTCCTAGCCCTCTTCAGCCCCAGTCCCGAGGGTCCGCACACCCTGACGGCCCCCGGCAGTAGAGGGCCACCCCACACGCCACCCTCCAGCTGGACTCCAGACTACGCTGCATGGGGCCAGCACCCTTACTGGTAGTGCACCCCTGATGGCCCACCCCCTACACTAGGCCACTATCTGGATCTACCTGTGTCATGACCTCAGTGTGCCGCAGTGTGATAACTAACAACTGTGCCCTCCCCTATTGATACAGACCCCGACAGTGTATTCCCCTTATCAGAGTGTCGTGACCACTGTGTAATATCAATACGACCCCTGTGAAACCCAGAATCTCGTGACACAATATAAACTCGGCGTACATACAGAACGTAAGTGACGCCCTCCTCTGTGCTACCGTATGAACCCCTCTATATTGTTATTGTGACCCACATACCAATCACGCAAGTGCCAATTCCCCATTCATGTGTAATAATTGTGTTCAGTAATAACATTACAACCCATGTGTTATATCCCTGTCTACACACAGTGTCACTACCTATATAATATTACGCCTGGGAGACGTAGTGTTAAACATCACGAACCCTGTGTAATATCTCTGTCCATATATATAGTGTCATATCCTTTGTAATATTCCACTTGGGAGACATAGTGTTATACCTTACATGCTCTGTGATTGTATTTGTTCCATATATAGAGTTGTCTATGTACAGTCGACAGCAGAAGTTCGTCCCTCTCAGCGTGCGTGATACGAGCCTGTTGATCTGGTAACACGTATGAGATAGAGTTGACAGGTATGGCTAATATTAAAGAAATGTGTTCGGAGATAAGAACACATTTCCTAATGGTAATATTAATTTGCAGCAGGTGTGATAATAACGTTTCTGTGAACTGTATGACATTGGTGTATGAAGATTCTTCGTTACGGACAGAGATCGCACAAGATTATTTGGACTGGGCTGATGTTGCCAGCAAGTATTATATGCATTATTATAGAACATTTGCAGTCCTAAAAGTGAAGTTGCAAGAAAACTTTAATTACGATGTCAGTGACTAAACATAGACACTGACAGTGCATGTCTCGCGAGTATACAGTTTTATGTCAATTTTCTCTTCCCTTCCTGACCTCTCTCCCCTCCCGTCTCTCCTCTTCCCTGTCATGCTCTGCCATCTTCCACATTTCGTTGCTAATGCTGAAAATCGTATGTCTGTAGGTAGAGTGTGGAAAGCAATCAGTATAAGTGTTAAATGAGCATCTTTTTCTCCATCTCTATGAAGTGTTATCCATGACTTGAATATTGTTATGCTACGTATTTGTGGGTCGGTTTCTCGCCCTCAAATACACAGGCTACAGCGGGTCCCTATTCTAGACCGGGAGGTAACTCCAAAGAGTAGGACTGGACACAAAAACAAGGCAGTAAATATTACACATGTATTCCAGATATTTCCCAAAGAACAATAGTACATCACAATATATTACAACTGGGGTGGTCGGGGGAAAGTTAACTCTGTACACAAATGCAGTCTGTCTCTATACCTTCTGGTTGAGGTATGGTACTATTTACCCGACACTTATGGCACATACAATATACTTACAATTTAGGACACAGGAATGAATTTACTATAATTTCCTAAACCCGTATAGCACTGGGCGGCACTGTATATGAATTACGTTACACCTGTGTTACAGGTGCCCGGTGGCCAGAAGTCTATCTCAGGTAGTGTTGCCTGTAGGGATCACTGGCAGAGGGAACTGCGATATTTTGGTATATCTTGACCAATGTGTCTGGGCACAGGGCTGAGTGAAGATTTAACTGAACAAAGGGGAGGGAGAGTGTAAACACAAGGGAATGGCACAACGACACAATAGGAATATTCTGTTGGTCACAAAGACTGTCCAAGACAGTGGAACTCTACCGAGATATAGGTCAGGCCACGTTCTGTCTATTGGGCTCGTCCAATCTTATATTTTGGGTTCCTGGTCACATAAACTCGAGAATACACTGTAGGGGATCACTCGTGAGATATCCGTCGATGCATACAAATATCTGGGTCAAAATTGCACACACATATGTACACACACATATGTAAAGTCCACTCACTTGGTTACCACTGGTGGGTCCCAGGTTGATTCCTCCGTCCGGAGGAAGGGCAGAGTGATGCACCCCTGGACAGGGCCCCACACGTAGTCGTGGGGCTAGGGGCTCGGCCCGAAGAGAGCCAGGAGACGGGCCTGTCATCGGGTCTGGAAGAGACTCAGGGAGACCTCGCCCACAGGTAGGTCACGCCCTGGTGTTCGGAGCAACTCCTGGGGCAACTGGGGACCCAGGACACTGGAACCCGGGGTGGCTGGGCTGCGGCAACTGCTAAATGGCGGCGGCGCCGACAGGGTCACCTCACGGAAACCTCAGGCCGGGGGAGTAGTGGACAGGGCCCGTCGTTGGCTGCGAGGTCTGCGGGGGCTCTGGTTCGGCCACTGTTAACCCGGGTGGAGTTGTAGGGAACCAAGGCCTTGGGCAAGGCCTTGCCATGCCTCGGGTGAAGGGTCCTCTCCGGCTGTAGGTCCTCCTGTAGCAGGGAAGCGGACAGTGGCCTGCTTTACACCTGGCCCGACGTGACTTACGGCCAACATCGTGGTAGTACAGGGGGCATCAGCTTCAGTGCGGCTAATGGCCTGCTCTGCCTCTGGCCTGACGTGACTTATGGGCGACGTCGGAAAGGCACAGGAGGTGAGAGCTCTGGTGCGGCTAATGGCCCATACCGGTGAGCTAGGAACACTAGCAGCTGAGGGACGGACGGTGGCCGATCCTGCCTCGTGCCCAGTACGGCTTATGGCCGGTACTGCGGGGGAACACCTACAGGAGACGGACGACTTATGGCCAGTCCTGCTCGACCGACACGCGTCCGTGTTGCAGCCCTGTGGCGGGGAAGCAACCGGGGAACGGACTGTGGCCGGTTCTGCCCCGTACCCGGTACGACTATGGCCGATACTGCGGCGTTGCGTGGAGTTGTAAACTCCACCCCTTACCTGTTGAGCTGAGCTCCGGCCGGAGACTAGGTGCCGGTGGCTGCTACCTTTCCAGGCCACCACCTGGGCGCAAGAGGGGCGCCGGGAAGTGACACAGGTAAGCCGTTCCTGTTCCCAGCCGCTCTGTGTCGGCGGCAGTCCCCCGGTGGTACTGGGGGGGTTGGGGGTGCTGGTGTCGTCTGCTCCGGCCGCCGTGTTGTTTGTGGCTCCAACCCCTAACTCCTGTATTTCAATGACAAAATACTGAGACAGAGAGAGAGAGAGTTGTTTAAACATACGGCGGAGAGAGAGACCCTCTAATTCTCCCATAGGGACCAGTGGGTGCAGCCCGGAAATTCCTATGGTATAAATTAAGAAACAGACTGCAGCACGGAACAGTTGAAAATACTCATTTTAAAGCATATATGCAGACATAAAATGTGTTGTAATGATTTCACATCGAACGCAATGATGCTAGCAAATTTCACATATGACATAATGTACACAGCGAAGAAACACAGTGATGATGATCATGTAGATTTTTTAATAACACAAGTGTGATGGAAAGTTGGCTCGGAGGGAGACCTGCATGTTGTATTACCTAGTAAGATGATAAGTATATTTCCACAGAATCAATGTTGTTTTATGAGCAATATTGTATTTATGGCAATTAAAGGAAGTTGATATGAATCAATTGATCATTTCAAGCCACAATAGGGATCTATATATGAATTATTAATATAAAACACTAATTTTTCATAATAAGAGGATTTTAAAAATAATTTTTGGTGTTGGGCTACTTTTGGGCTGGTTTTCAGTTGGGTTTCCACGGGTAGAGCTGGGTGCGACTTGGCAGGTCAGTTTCTCGCCCTCAAATACGCAGGCTACAGCAGGTCTCTATTCTAGACCAAGTCAGTAACTCTAAGGAATAGGACTGGACACAAAAACAAGGCAGTGACTGTTACACACATGTATTACAAATATCTTCCCAGAGACAATTGTACATCAACAAATACATTACAGGCTGGGTTTGCCGGGGATGGGTTAACAACTTAACACAAGGTTTTACTTGACTGGAAATCTGTCTCTGTACCGGCTGGTAGAAAGTATGGTAATATTTACCCAGCACTTATGACACATAAAATACACTTAGGATTCAGGACACAGGAATGAATTTACTACAATCTCCCAATCTCGTATAGCACTGGACGGCACTGGTATATGAATTACGTTAACACCTGTGTCATAGACACTTGCCGGCCGGAAGTCTATCTCAGGTAGAGTCGGCCGTGCGATGATCACTGAATGGGAGACTGCGGTATTCTAGCGGGGCATTTGGAGATGCCCAGACATACCCTAACTAATGTGCCTGGACACTGGGGTGGATGGAGTTTAACACACAAGGGGAAGGCACGATGGGAATAATATCTTTTCCTTTTGTTAGCCATTGAGGTGTTTCACTTGCGTGCCGGTGCACGGGGGAGGGAGAATTTTAATAAACAAGGGAATGGCACGATTGGTATAATATTGTTGTTCTGTTGGTCACTGTGGCGTTTCATTCACTGAGGGATGCGCGGGACTCTACTCGGGATATAAATTGGGCCAAAGTTACTATTAGGCTCGTCCAATCTTACACTTGGGCTCCTGGACACTTATCGCTAGAATATACTATAGGGAATCACTCACATGGTATAAACTAATGCACACACATGTATCTGGGTCTAGAAAGCACACACATAGGTAAAGTCCACTCGTTTCACTACCACTGGTGGGCCGCAGGTCGATTCCTCCATCCGGGAGAAGGGCAGAGTGACGCGCCCCTGGACAGGGCCCCACACGTAGTCGTCGGACTAGGGGCTCGGCCCGAAGAGAGCCAGGAGACGGGCCCGACGTCGAGTCTGGGAGACTCAGAGAGGTCTCGCCCACAGGTAAGTCGTGCCCTGGTGTTCGGGGAAACTCCCGGGGTGACTGAGGACCCAGGGTACTGGAACCCGGGGTGGCTGGACTTCCGCAACGGCTCGAGGGTGGTGGCGCGTCAGGGTCGTCACACGGGGACCTTGGGCCGGGGGAGTAGTGGACAGGGCCCAACGTTAGCTGCGGGGTCTGCTGGGGCTCCGCTTTGGCCGCTGTTCACACTGGTAGAGTTGCAGGGAACCAAGACCTCGGGTGAGGCCTTGCCACGGCTCGGGGGAGGGGTCCTCTCTGGCTGCAGGATCTCCTGTGGGAGAGAAATGGACTGTGGCCTGCTCTACCTCCGGCCTGACGTGACTAATGGCCAATGTCATAGTGGCACAGGGGACAACAGCTTCAGTGCGGCTAGTGGCCTGCTCTACCTCTGGCCTGATGTGACTAATGGCCGATGTTGTGGTAGCACAGGGGACAACAGCTTCAGTGCAGCTAGTGGCCTGCTTTACCTCTGGCCTGACGTGACTAGTGGCCGACGTCGTGGTGGCGCAGGGGACTGCAGCTCCAGAGCGGCTAGTGGCCTGCTCTACCTCTGGCCTGACGCGACTAGTGGCCGACGTCGTAGTGGCACAGGGTTGTAGCTCTGGTGCGGCTACTGGCCCGTACCTTGGAGCTAAGAGGACTAGTAGCAGTGGGACGGACTGTGGCCGATCCTGCCTCGTACCCAGTACGGCTTGTGGCCGGTACTGTGGCGCTACTCTGGGGAAAACGACTACAGGAGATGGACGACTTGTGGCCTGTCCTGCCCAACCGACACGCGTCCGTGCCGCGGCCCTGTAGCGGGGATGCAACTGGGGAACGGACTGTAGCCGGTTCTGCCCCGTACCCGGTATAACAATGGCCAATACTGCGACGTTGCGTGGAGTTGTAAACTCGACCCCTTACCTGGCGAGTGAAATTTCGGCTGGAGACTAGGCGCCGATGACTGCTACCTTTCCGGGCCATCACCTGGGAGTTAGAGGGGCACCGGGGAGGGATACAGGTGCGCCGTTCCTGTTCCCAGCCGCTCAGTGTCAGCGGCGGACCCCCGGTGGTACTGGGGGTGTTGGTGTCATCTGCATTGGCCGTCGCATATCGTCTGCGGTCTCAACCCCTAACTCCTGTATTTCACTACGTACTAGTAAGTCTCCTAAAAAACGAAGCCGCAGACGTGGACATAGCTGTTAAATTGGTGTCTGACAGAAAAATACAGCACATACAGCAGAAAAGTTACAGGACCGTGCAGGCCCGTCTACACACATGCTGGGACCGGTATTCCAACGGGGATCTGACACCTGTGCAACTGATTGCTGAATGCTCCCACTTTGTACCCTTTTAATTCATTTAGTAAATTGTTGGCCACAAATACCGTGTGATTTATTTATTTTTTTTGTATTTTGTTTTAAGTTTTGCTTTTTACGAACTTGCTGAATGCTTCCACTTTGTACCATTTTAATGCTTTTAGTTAATTGTTGACGGCCACAGATACGTGCGGTTTATTTTTATTTTTGTATTTTGTTTTACAGCTCCACGCAACACCGTGGTATTGGCGGCAGTCATACAGGGTAAGGATGGAAGTCTGGAGGGCGAAGTGCTCAAAAGGGTGCAGCAGGGAAGGAAGGTTGCTGGTTCATTGAAAGCAGTGATAAGAAACAGGGAGGTGAGCATGGAAGTGAAAAAGTTGTTACATGACATTATTGTGATACCAACTCTAACATATGGAAGTGAAGCTTGGACCCTGTTGGAAGGACAAAAGTCAAGAGTGAGAGCAGTGGAAATGAGTTATTTGAGAGGAGCATGTGGAGTCACATGGAGAGACAGACTAACAAATGAGGAAGTGAAGGTGCATTGTGGTGTGGTTGAGGACGTGATGGGAAGCGTTAGGAGAAACACGTTAAGGTGGTTTGGGCATGTGGAGAGGATGGAGAGTGAAAGACTGACAAGGAGAGCGTATGTGAGTGAGGTGGAGGGGGCGAGAGGGAGGGGGAGGCCGAGGATGAGATGAAGGGATGGATTGGAGAGGTATATGAGAGAGGGGGGTGTGAGTTGGGAGCGTGGTAGTGAAATGGCAGGGGACAGAGTGACATGAAGGCGATTTGTTTGTGGCCACCCCGTGTGGGATTGAGGCGTCTGGCAATAGATAGATAGATAGATAGTTTTTATTTCTCAGTTGACTGCTTGACAGGTACGTAGATATATACATGTGAAATACAGGAGTTAGGGGTAAAGGCCACAGACGACGTGACAGCCAATGCAAACGACATCAACACCCCCAACACCGCCAATACCACCGGCGGTCCGCAGCTGACACTGAGCTGCTCGGAGCAGGAACGGCACACCTGTATCCCTGCCCGGGGCCCCTGTTATTCCCAGCCGATGCCCCGGAAAGGTAGCAGTCGCCGGCGCCTAGTCTCTGGCCAAAAGTCCACTCACCAGGTAAGGGGTTGAAGTTTACAACTCCACGCAACACCGTGGTATTGGCGGCAGTCATACCGGGTATGGGGCAGAACCGGCCATAGTCCATTACCCCGTTGCATCCCCGCTGCAGGATAGGACCGGCCATAAGTCGTCCGACTCCTGTAGTCGTTCCTATCAGAGTAGCACTGCAGTACTGGCCACAAGCCGTGCTGGGTATGAGGCAGGATCAGCCATATCCGTCCCTCTACTACTAGTCCTCTTAGCTCCACGGTACAGGCCATTAGCCGCACCAGAGCTACAACCCCCTGTGTCACTACGATGTCAGTCACTAGTCACGTCAGGCCAGAGGTAGCGCAGGCCATTAGCTGCACTGAAGCTGTAGTCCCCTGTGCCACTACGACGTCGGCCACTAGTCACGTCAGGCCGGAGGTAGAGGAGGCCACAGTCCACTTCTCTCCCACAGGAGATGCTGCAGCCAGAGAGGACCCTTCCCCCGAGCCATGGCAAGGCCTCACCCGAGGCCTGAGGTTCCCGTGTGATGACCCTGACAGCGATGCCGCCCTCCAGCCGTTGCCGCAGTCCAGCCACCCCGGGTTCCAGTACCCTGGGTCCTCAGTTACTCCGGGAGTTGTCCCGAACACCAGGGCGCGACTTATCTGTGGGCAGGACCTCTCCGAGTCTCTCCCAGACTTGACAACAGGCCTGTCTCCTGGCTCTCATCGGGCAAAGCCCTTAGCCCCATGACTACGTGTGGGGTCCCGGCCAGGTCGCGTCACTCTGTCTTTCCTTCGGATGGAGGAATCAACCTGTGGCCCACCAGTGATAGTGAAACGAGTGGACTTTACCTGTGTGTGTGCCTTCTAGACCCAGATATATGTGTACATTAGTGCTATGCTACGTATTTATGGGCTGGTTTCTCGTCCCTCAAACATGCAGGCTACAGCGGGTCCCTATTCTAGACTGGGTTGGCAATTCTTAGGGAAAGGACTGGACACAAAAACAAGGCAGTAACTGTTACACACATGTATTACAAAGATCCTTCTAGAAACAATAGTAAGCTACATCAATTAACATACATCAGATGCCGGGTTTGCCGGGGGTGGGTTAACACAAGGTTTTACTTGACTGGAAGTCTGTCTCTATACTGGCTTAGGGAAATTATGATAGCATTCATCCAGCACTTATTGCACTTAGATTACTCTTACAATTCAAGACACTGGAAAGCACTTGCTACAATTTCCCTTGTGAGTATAGCACTGGACGGCACTGATACACCTGATACACTGGTACTTACATTAACACCTGGTACCGATAGACACTCATGTGGTCGACCACCTACCTCGACTGGAGTCTACCGCGCTACGATACACTGTGAGGGGAGACTGAGGTATTTCCGTAGTGTTTCACTTGCGCGCATCTACAATGGGGGGGGGGAAGTTACACGAACAAGGGAATGGCACGATTAATATGATGTTGTTCTGTTGGTCACTGTGGCGTTTCCAGTGTGCCGGTACACTGGGAAGGGGTAAGTTATATATGATATTATGGTTCTGTTGGCCACTGGAATATATCATTCACTGAGGGGGTTTCACGGGACTCCACTCGAGGTATATGCTAAACCAGGAGGACAAATGTGCTCGTCAAATCTTACACTCGGGGTTCCTGGTCGATTTATCACTATGACACGCTATAAGTAATCACTAACGTACACGTACATCCTTGGTTTAAAACAGAAAACACTATGTAGGTCCTCTTAATACACTTTCACTGAGGGGCCGTTAGAATCTTCCTCTGTCTGGAGGAATGACAGAATAGCACACCCTGGTTGAGGCCCCACACGTAGACAGGGGGCTAGGGGCTTGGCCCGAAGAAAGCCAGGAGACGGGCCTGACGTCGAGTCCAGGAGGGACTCGGAGTGGTCTCACCAGCAGGTAAGTTGCGTCCTGGTGTTCGGGGAAACTCCTGGGGTACCTGGGGACCCAGGGCACAGGAACCCGAGGTGGCTGGACTGCGGCAATGGTTGGAGGGCGGCGACGCCATCAAGATCTCCACGTGGGAACCTCAGGCTGGGGGAGGAGTGGTGGACCGGTCTGGTTGTCGGCTGCCACGTCTGCTAGGACTCCACCTCTGCTGCTGCTCACACGGATGGAGTCACAGGGAACCAAGACCTCGGGTGAGGCCTTGCCACGGCTCGGGGGACTGGTCCTCTTGGGCTACAGGATCTCCTGTGGAAGAGAAGCGGACGATGGCCGGCTCAAACTCCGGCCTGACGTGACTAGTGACCAATGCCGTAGCGGCACAGGAGACTGCAGCTTCGGGGTGGCTAATGGCCTGCTCTGCCTCTGGCTGGACGTGACTAGAGGCCAACGTCGTGGTGGTACAGGGGGTTGTAGCTCTGGTGCGGCTAGGGGCCTGTACCAAGGAGCAAAGAGGACTAGCAGCAGAGGGACGGACAATGGCCGATCCTGCCTCAAACCCAGCATGGCTTGTAGCCGATACTGCGGCGCTGCTCTGGGGGGCACAACTACAGGAAGCGGATGGCTGTTGGCCTGTTCTGCCCTACCGACACAACTTACGGCCTGTCACGGCCCTGTAGCGGGGATGCAACTGGGGAACGGACTGAGGCCGGTTCTGCCCCTTACCCGGTATGACAATGGCCAATACAGCGGTGTTGCGTGGATTTGTAAACTTCACCCCTTACCTGGCAAGTGAATTTCTGGCCGGAGACTAGGTGGCGACGACTGCTACCTTCCAGGGGCACCGGTTGGGAGTAAGAGGGGCGCCGGGGAAAGGTATAGGTGTGCCGTTCCTGTTTGGAGCCGCTCGGTGTTAGCGGTGGGCTCCCGGTAGTACATGGGGGGTTGGGGGTGATGGCTCCGGCCATCGCGTCATCTGCGGCTCCTGTCTGTATTTCAGTTAATTTATACCACGCGAGTGATTCCTTATAGTATATTCTGGTCATAAAGTGACCAGGAGCCCAGGGTGTAAGATTGGACAAGCCCAATAGTAACTTTGGCCTAATTTATATCCCGAGTGGAGTCCCGTGCATCCCCCAGAGAACTAAACACCACAGTGACCAATAGAACAATAATATTATGTCGATCATGCCATTCCTTTGTTCATTAAAACTCTCCCTCCCTAGTGCACAGGCACGTGAGTGAAACAGCACAGTGACTAACAGAAGGAAAGGATATTATTCCAATCGTGCCTCCCCCTTGTGTATTAAACCTCCACCCGCCTATGTCCAGGCACTTTACTAATGGTATGTCTAGCCATCTCCAAATGTCCCGCTAGAATACCGTAGTCCCCCTTTCAGTGATCACTGCGTGGTAGACCCCATTTGAGATAGACGTCCTGCCAGGTGAGTGTCTATTGACACAGGTGTTAACGTAATTTGTGTATCAGTGCCGTCCAGTGCTATACGAGATTGGAAAATTGTAGTAAATCCATTCCTGTGTCCTGAATCATAAGTGTATTTTATGTGCCATTAGTGCTGGGTAAATATTACCACACTTTCCCTAAGCCGGTATAGTGACAGATTTCCAGTTAAATAAAACCTTGTGTTAACCCATCCCCGGTTGTCAGGCATGTCTCTCGTTCTGACACTGCTGCTGAGATGGTTGCTCTTTCCCCTGTCTCTTCACTCCTCTCTACTGTCTCCTCTTACCCTCCGCCTCGCTAGTCATAGCGCCACCTTCTTGATTTCCTTCCTTCTGTCCGCGTCCGTCTGCCGCCATGCAGAGGACGCTCCTCTTTAACTTTTTCATTACCTTGTCACTTCCGGGCTCTCCACCCTGAGCCCGTGCCACACCAGTGTGGCGAATCTTATCATCATCATCATCATCACCATCCCCGGCCAACCCAGTATCTAGTGTATTTATTGATGTATTATTGTTTCTGGGAAGATATTTGTAATACATGTGTGTAACAGTCACTGCCTTCTTTGTGTCCAGTCCTATCCTTAGAATTGCCGACCCCGTCTAGAATAGGAACCCGCTATAGCCTGCGTATTTGAGGGGTGAGAAACCTACCCACAAATACGTAGCATAACATGTTTAGGTTCTTATTTTAAGTTTTGCTTTTTATGAACTCCCACTTTGTACTCTTGTACCCTTTAAATTCTTTTAGTAATTTGTTGACGGCCACAATATGTGCGATGTTTTTTATTTTTATTTTTGTATTTTGTTTTTATGTTTCATTTGACTGCTTGACAGGTAGCATTTACTTTTACAAACCCTATGTATTAAGCACTGAAACATAACTGTTATGCCACGTATTTGAGAGACGGTTACTCGTCCTTCCAAATACGCAGGCTATAGCGGGTTCCTATTCAAGACCGGGTCGGCAATTCTAAGGAAAGGACTGGACACAAAAACAAGGCAGTGAATTGTTACAGACATGTATTACAAATATCTTCCCAGAGACAAATACTGCATCAATAGATACACTAGATTCTGGGTTGGCCGGAAATGGGTTAACACAAGGTTTTACTGAATTGAATTCTGTCTCTATACCGGCTCAGGGAAAGTATGGTAATATACACCCAGCACTTACGGGACTTAGATTACACTTACAATTCTGGACACAGGAATACACTTGCTATAATTTCCCAAACTCGTATAGCACTGGACGGCACCGATGCAAAGATACAGTTACGTTAACACCTGGTGTCGATAAACACTCACCTGACCGGAAGTCTATCTCGAATGGAGTCTGCCGCGCTACGATACACTGTGAGGGGGGACTGCGGTATTATAGCAAGACACTCGGAGGTGGCTAGACATATCACAACTAACATGCCTGTACACTAGGGGGGGGGGAAGGTCTTTAATAAACAAGGGGGTGGCACGATTGATATGATATTTCTTCTGTTGGCCACTGTGGTGTTTCACTCGTGTACCTGTGCACTAGGGAGGGAGAAGTTTTAATATGCAAGGGGATGGTACGATCGATACAATATAATTGATCTGTTAGTCACTGTGGTGCTTCATTCACTGGGGGGGGGCACAGGACTCCACTCGGGATATACGCTAGACTGGAATCACTAGTGGGCTCGTCCAATCTTATACTCTGGGCTCCTGGTCACTTTACAACGAGAATACGCTATACAGAATCACTCGCGTTGTACAAACTACTGTATACATAGATCTGGGTCTAGAAGGCACACACTGGTAAAGTCCATCTGTTTTAAAATCACTGATGGGCCGCAGGTCGATTCCTTCATCCAGAGGACAGGCAGAGTGACACGCCCTGGGCGGGGTTCCACACGTAGTCATGGTGCTAAGGGCTCAGCCCGAAGAAGGCCAAGAGACAGGCCCGACGTCGAGCCTGAGAGAGACTCGGAGAGGTCCCACCAGCAGGTTAGTCGCACCCTGGTGTTTGGGGCAACTCCTGGGGTTGCTGAGGACCCAAGATACTGGAACCCGGGGGTCTGGACTGCGGCAACAGCTGGAGGGCGGCGTCACTGTCAGGGTCGTCACACGGGACCCTCGGGCTGAGGCAGTAGTTGACGTGGCCCAACAACGGCTCCTACATCTGCTAGGGCTCCACCTCGGCTGCTGCTTGCACTGGTGGAGTTGCAGGGAACCAAGACCTCGGGTGAGGCCTTGCCATGGCTCGGGGGAAGGGTCCTCTCCAGCTGCAGGATCTCCTGTGGGAGAGAAGCAGACTATGGCCTGCTCTACCTCTGGCTGGGCGCAGCTAATGGCCGACGTCGTGGTGGCACAGGGGTCTACAGCTTCAGTGCGGCTAATGGCCTGCTCTTCCTCTGGCCTGACGCGGCTAGTGGCCGTCATCGGAGTGGTCCAGGGGGTTGTAGCTCTGGTGCGGCTAATGGCCTGTACCGTGGGGTGAGGAGAACCAGTAGCAGAGGGACGGACAATGGCTGATCCTGGCTCATACCCAGCACGGCTTGAGGCCGATGCTGCGGTGCTACTCTGGGGAAAACGACTACAGGAGTCGGACGACTGGTGGCCTGTCCTACCTGACCGACACAAGTCCGTGCTGCGGCCCTGCAGCGGGGATCCAGCTGGGAAACGGACTGTGGCTGGTTCTGCCCCTTCCTCAGTATGACGTGGCCAGTACTGCGGTATTGCATGGAGTTGCAATTGCAAACTCCACCCCTTAACTGGTGAGTGGATTTTCAGCCAGAGACTAGGCGCCGGTGACTGCTACCATTCCGGGACATCGGCTGGGAGTAAGAGGGGCGTCAGGGAGGGATACAGGTCCGCTGTTCCTGTTCTGAGCTGCTCGGTGTCCACGGCGGCTGTTGCGTCGTCTGCGGCCTTCACCCCTAACTTCCGTATTTCACCACCCTCCCCTGTAAGAAAGTCACGACCCTGTGACTGGAGGTGGTACAGGTTGATGTTGGGCGTTTGGTGGAAGGGTTTGAGGTGATACAGGAAGGTGGTCCAGTGGTCGGTCAGTATATTGGGCTTCAGATGTTGAGAGAAGGCGACACGAAGAGTGGAAGGGTGGTTCGCCTGCTAGAGGAGTCGCAGTAAGTGGTGTGTGCTCTGGACGTGTTGGTGTTGCCTGAAGGTGGGGATCCAGGTTATCCTCGTGATATGCATGGTGGTGGTGGTGATGGTGGTTTGGAGGCAAATGCTGGCTACAGGCAGTCCAGTGTGGTTTATATTGCCGGGGGAACGTGTAGGTGGTGTTCCCTTGGGAGTGCGGCAGGGCGGGTTTTTCCATGCAAGATGAGGAGTAGGGATGGTTATTGGGGTGGTGTTGGGGGTGGGGTGGGCGGTTGGCTGCTGGAGGGCGAGGGGGTGGGCGGCGATGGAGAGTGGGGTGGGGGAGCGGGGGTGGGTGGAGAGCGAGGCGGTGTAGCATAGTTGGTTGTCGGGGTTGGTGGGGCAGGGGCTAGGTTGGGTGCGGAGCGCGAGGTGGTTGGTGTGGAATTTCCCACGGGTGAGGGCTGACCACGTGGTGTGGGCAGAGTGGTAGTTGCGGGGGAATATGGTGGTGGTGTGGGTGTAGAGCATGGGGGAGGGTGCAGGAGTTCTGGGCAGTGAGGGGGTGGTGGCGACCGGTGGGGATGGGGATGGGGAGTAGTAGTAGGAAAACGGCTCTTCGTGGGGAGTTGGAAACGTCGGTTTGGCTCGGGGAGTCAGAGAGGGAGCGGCGGGGGGGGGGGAGTCTTGGGCGGGGCGGACGTGGTGATTCCTGTAGGTGCGGGCGGTTCCGTTGCAGTTGACGATGACCTGAAAGGGGTTGGGAACTTTAGTGTTGGTGTAGGGTCCCAGGAAGAGGGGAGCAATTTTGTTTGGGGTGGAGAGGTGTGCAACAAAAACCTTGTAGCCTGGTTTGTAGGGGTTAGCGGGGGAGGAATCGGTTTGGGCGTCTTGGTGTGCATGCAGGTGCTGTAACCGACACTTTAGGTGTTGTAGGGGGTCGGCGGTTGGAGAGTGAGTGGGGGGTTGAAGGTGCTGTCGGAGAGGGAGGAGGAGGGGGTGCCTCGCCGATAACTCGCTCGTGGGGGGTGATGCCGTCGTCACGGGGGCAGGTGTTAATTCCCCACTGGACAGTTTTGATGTCTGCAGGCCAATCTTGATCTTGGGTATCCTGGATGCGGGTCCTGATTTGATTTAACAGGGCCCGGTGACTCCTTTTGCAAACCCCATTTCCTTGCGGTCAGTAGGGGGAAGAGTGGGAAATAGAGAATCCGAACAGGGTGGATAGTTCCTTCCAGATTTGCCCCGTGAACTCTGGGGCATCATCAGAGTGAATGGCGTGGGGGACACTAAAGTAGTGGAAGACGTGGTGCATGAGGGCATCAGCTATGGCGACAGCGGTGTGCTCCTTGGCCAGACAAGCGATCAGGAATTTGGAGTAGATGTCGAGGAATGTAATGATGTATTTGTAGCCGGACCTAGGTGGCAGGGGGCTGACAACATCGACAGATAATAATTGCCAAGGTTTGTGGGCAGAGGTCTTGCCGGCCGGACCTGCAGAGCGGGTGATGTCCTTGCCAAGGCAGCATGCCCGACACGCCTGAGTGACACGCTGGGCGAGAGCAGTTGGGTTGGGGGCCCAGTAGAGGTCGTTGACAACCTGGGTTAACTTTTTCGTACCCAGGTGGATCCCATTGTCTGAGTGGAGGTGGGTGAGGACATCTATTGCGGAGTCGGGGTCCAGGACGAGGTGGCCCGACGGTGTAAAAAGTTGGTTCCCTTGCAGGTGAAGTTTCGGAAACAGGTGCTGGGGAATCCAGGGGGGCCAGTCTTGGTCCTGCCAGCACCAGATCAACTTGGACTGGAGGAGCAGGGATTGTACCAGTAAGCGGCAGAGGGTGTCGGTGTTGATATGCAGTTTCCCAGGTTGGTAAGCAATCTCGTAGTCAAACTCCTCAAGCGCTTTGCGCCATCGGAGGAGCTGGGCATTCTGTGTGGCTGATTGTTGGAGCCACTGAAGGGACTGGTGGTCTGTGATCACAGTGACCCTGGTGCCGGATGGGTAACCCCTGAAGTAGTCGAGGGCCCAGACAATACCCAGACACTCGCACTTATTAGCAGGGTAATTTCATTCAGCTGGGTTTAGGGTGCGGCTGGCACAAGTGATGATGTGCTCGCGCCCTTCTTGGACCTGCACCAGGATGGCGCCTAAGGCTACCAGCGAGATGTCGGTGTATAATCTGAAGGAGAGGTCGTAGTTCGGGAAGGCGACAATGGGGGCCGAGATGAGATTTTCCTTTAGGGTGTTAAACGCTGTTATTCAGTCGTCACTCCAGATGAATGGCTCACCTTTCTTAGTGAGGCCGTGTAGTGACTTTCCAAGATCAGCGAACCCTTTGATGAATTGCCAGTAATACGACGCGAGCCTAAAGAAGGTGCGGACTTGGTGGACGTCCTGCGGGAGGGGCTGGTCGATGATGGCTTTCAGCTTATAGGGGTCCGGAGAGATGATGCCTTTCCTGGAGACGATGTGCCCTAGGAAAGTGACAGAGTGGGTGGCTAAGATGCACTTAGTGGGCTTGAGTTTCAACCCGGCCTGGCATATTCATTGGAACACCTGCCGGAGGTGGTGCAGGTGGTCGACCCATGTCTTGCTAAAGACGATAACGTTGTCGAGGTACGCCAGGCAGACTTCCCAGATTAGGCCGCTGAGGACGGACCCCATGAGGCGGGAGAAGGTGGCCGGGGCGTTGCACAGCCTGAACGGAAGAACGTTAAACTGATAATGTTTCCCATTACTGGTGGAAAAGGCCGTTTTCCCTTGATCTTGGGGGAGCATGGGGACCTGCCAGTAGCTCGAGTGGAGGTCCAGCGTGGAGAACCGGGTGAAACCGAGCAGGGAGTCCAAGGAGTCGTCCATGTGGGGGAGGGGAGTTGCATCCTTGATGGTTACATCATTCAGGCGGCGGTAATCGATGCAGAATCGTAGCGTGCCATCCTTTTTCCGAACCAGGACAACGGGGGAAGACCAGGGGCTGGTGTGGGCGTGATGATGCAAACGTCCAGCATTTCACGGACTTGCCTGTCTTCTTCAGCCCGTTGTTGTGGGTTTCTCCGGAGGGAGGGTTGCCTAATAGGGGGCCCGGTGGTTTGGATTTCATGGGCCAAGTCGGCTGGCCCTGTAGAAAAAAGGTCTTGATATTCAAGGAGTAGGTGGTGAAGGGTCTCGGCTTGATGGGGGGACAGGTGATCGGGCAAGGGGGGAGGGGCTTGAATTTAGGGGCGGGGTGTTGCAAGGCTCTGCTGCCTCTAGGTCGCCGATCAGGAGTCCTCTTGGTAGAGTGAGGGGTGTAGCCACCAGGTTCACCACTTTGATGGTGTTGAGGTGTGGCAGGAGGAAGGTTGGCGACATCAGGCAGGCGGATAGGGGCCCGGTGGGGATGTTTGGAGAAAAGAGGGAATGGGTCCCCATGGGCTTATTGATCTGTAGCCAAGCTTCATGGTGGGGAGGAATGGTGAGGGTGGATGCGACGGTCGTTGGGAAAGTGGGGCAGGGGGGAGCTGGGGCATGACAAGGAGGCAGGAATGGAGGGTCAGCAAAAAGGGGGGAGGTGGGTTCGTTTTATAGTGCGCACGTGCAGAGCGCTAGGGGCTGTCGGGGGGGCGGCCGGAAATGGAGCCGCCTCCCATGGCAGTCGATGTGGGTGTGTAGCTTCTGGAAAAGATCCAAATCCAAGTAGCCATCATAGGCACGGCAGGAAGAGTAAAAAACAACGAAGGGGTGATAGGTGGAGGCTGGTTGGTGGGTCTTGGCTTGTAGGGTCCCAGTTTCCCCACGGATAGGCAAGGGGCCTTCCCTCGCATCTACGAGGAGGGCTGAGGTGAGGAGAAGGGGGCCAAAAGTCTTCTTGTGCCGAGAGTAAAAATGCATGTACAGGCAGGACCTGGCAGCTCCCGTATCTAACAGAAGTAATTCCTTGACCGCCTGTAACTTCATTTTGTCATAGACCGGGGGTCGGTACTTTGTAGAGGTGGCCCCTGCCACCGTGGAGAGGTGTGGGGGCGGTCCTAAAAATCCAACGTCAGCTCAAGGGCCTCATCGGTGTCAGCATAGCCTGGCTCACACTCGGTGTCTGGTTCCTCAATGAAGGAGGGGTCTGGGTTCGCGGGGTTTTAATCTACTGTCGAAAATTGGCGGTGCTCCGGCGGGTTGGTTCTGATTCTGCACGGCACCTTCAACTGTTCACCTTCTACTGTTCACGTATGTCGCAAAGTGGACAGCGGCTGCTACAGGCTGTAAACTCACACGGATTGATGGTGATGAGGTTTGTGTTTTCTTTCTGTGGTGGCCGTTTCTTGGTGGATCGGGCTCTTCGGGGGGCCGGGGCGGGGACGCTTCGTGTCGGGGCTGGATGGGGTTGGGGCGGTAGTGGGAAGGGTTTCGTGGGGAACCAGCTCATGACTCCGATGTGTTGCATAGCGGGGTGCGCTGCGAGGCAGAGACTCGCAGTCCATCTCCCACCGAGACAACACCTCCACTGCGCTCTCGGTGGGACCAGCTCCCTGCGGCAGTGTTTCCACTGGGGGGGATGGGCCTGTTGCTTTACGGAGCAGCCCTGTCGGGCACCACTGCAGCTCGTCGGCGCCCGACCATTGGTGCCGCGACCACTCTGCTCTCTCGCCCCGCCCTGCCCCCCCCCCCCTCCACGCCAGCGTCCTCTGCTGCCATGCAGAGGACGCCCCCCTGTTTACTGCCATCCTCTGACGGGCTCTCCACCCTGAGCCCGGTCCTCCCACGGGAGGAAAATCTCACCAACCAACCAACCAACCGAGGAGGCAGTGGATGAGTTGGACATCGCTGTCCAAATTTCCATCCGGGTTGTAGATAGTGAAATGTTCTTTCACTGTGCCCGGGAGGACTCTGGGGAGGGTGTTGAATATACAGTATGCTCGTCCCGAGTATCTATTTCGGCATCCGGGTACGTGGCGGTGACGAGTCGCCGAGCTTGGATCAATGTGTTGTCCAAGTCACCATCATACTTCAGGGCATCGAGTTGTGACATCGCAACAACTTTCCCTAATCTGGCCAATGTGAGATCTGGGACTATTTTCGGTGCTGCACTAGATAGCCTACCGACTTTCCCAGATGAGGTAGAGTGACAGCTGTTTTCTGTCTGTCATTATCAAACCCGATGTCAAGTAATGGCTTGACCATATCTTAGTATGTAGTGATGTCGCATTGTTCTGAGCCGAATTTTGGTAGGGGTACATGTGTTTTGGCTGCCATTTTTCCAAATTTTCTTTCCAGTCCTTTTTTTTCCACAGTCCGGGTCAAGAACCACCGCTAGCCACCAGTGTTATGCCACGTACTTGAGAGACGGTTACTCATCCTTCCAAATACGCAGGCTTCAGTGGGTTCCCATTCAAGACCGGGTCAGCAATTCTAAGGAAAGGACTGGATACAAAAACAAGGCAGTGAATTGTTACACACATGTATTACAAATATCTTTCCAGAGACAAATACTACATCAATAGATACACTAGATTCTGGGTTGGCCAGAAACGGGTTAACACAAGGTTTTACTGAATTGAATTCTGTCTTTATACCAGCTCAGGGAAAGTATGTTAATATACACCCAGCACTTACGGGACTTAGATTACACTTACAATTCTGGACACAGGAATACACTTTCTATAATTTCCCAAACTCATATAGCACTGGACGGCACCGATGCAAAGATACAATTACGTTAACACCTGGTGTCGATAGACACTCACCTGACCGGATGTCTATCTCGAATGGAGTCTGCCACACTACGATACACTCTGAGGGGGGACTGTGGTATTCTAGAGAGACACTCAGAGGTGGCTAGACATATCACAACTAACGTGCCTGTACATTAGGGGGTTGTGTTGTTGTTGTTGAGATATTCCTCCCGTGGGAGGACCGGGCTCAGGGTAGAGAGCCCGTCAGTGGATGGCAGTAAACAGGGGGGCGTCCTCTGCATGGAAACAGAGGACGCTGGCGTAGGGGGGGGGGCAGGGCGGGGCGAGAGAGCAGAGTGGTCGCGGCGCCATTGGTCGGGCACCGACGAGCTGCAGTGGTGCTGCCCCGACGATGCCCCCCTCTCGCCCAGCTCCCCAGCAGCAGGTGGAGGCCCAGGGGGGAGGGCCCATCGCAGTGGTGGGAGGGTTAGCCCCGGTCCTGGAAGAGGGAGGGTTAAGTGGTGACCCTCAACCTCATGGTGGCGGACAGGGCTGCTCCAGTAAGGGACAGGCCCATCCTCCCCGGTGAAACACTGCTGCAAAGAGCTGGTCCCACCGAGAGCAGCGGTGGAGGTGTTGTCTCGGTGGGAGATGGACTGCGAGTCTCCTGCATTAGGGGGTGGGAAGGTCTTTAATAAACAAGAGGGTGGCACGATTGGTGTAATATAATCTCTTCTGTTGGTCACTGTGGTGTTTCACTCGCGTGCCTGTGCACTAGGGAAGGAGAAGTTTTAATAAGCAAGGGGATGGCACGATCGATACAATATAGTTGTTCTTTTAGTCACTGTGGTGTTTCATTCACTGAGGGGGGGGGCACGGGACTCCACTCAGGATATACACTAGACCGGAATCACTAATGGGCTCGTCCAATCTTATACTCTGGGCTCCTGGTCACTTTACCACGAGAATACACTATACAAATCACTCGCGTTGTACAAACTACCATATACATAGATCTGGGTCTAGAAGGCACACACAGGTAAAGTCCATCACTGGTGGGCTGAAGGTCGATTCCTCCATCCGGAGGACAGGCAGAGTGACACGGCCTACGTGTGGAGCTAAGGGCTCGGCCCGAAGAGAGCCAGGAGATGGGTCCGTCGTCAAGCCTGAGCGAGACTGGGAGAGGTCCCACCAGCAGGTAAGTCGCGCCCTGGTGTTTGGGGCAACTCATGGGGTGGCTGAGGACCAAGGATACTGGAACCCAGGGTGGGTGGCTGGACTGTGGCAACGGCTGGAGGGTGGCATCGCCGTCAGGGTCGTAACACAGGAACCTCATGCTGGGGGAGTAGGTGACGGGGCCTGATGTCGGCTCCTATGTCTGCTAGGGCTCTGCCTCGGCTGCTGCTCACACTGGTGGAGTTGCAGGGAACCAAGACCTCGGGTGAGACCTTGCCACGGCTTGGAGGAAGGGTCCTCTCCAGCTGCAGGATCTCCTGTGGGAGAGAAGCGGACTATGGCCTGCTCTACCTCTTGTCTGGTGAGGCTAGTGGCCGAAGTCGTGGACTAAAGCTTCAGTGCGGCTAATGGCCTGCTCTACCTCTGGCCTGACGCGGCTAGTGGCCGTCGTCAGAGTGGTCCAGGGGGTTGTAGCTCTGGTGCGGCTAATGGCCTGTACCGTGGAGTGAGGAGAACCAGTAGCAGAGGGACGGACAATGGCTGATCCTGGCTCATACCCAGCCTCAAGCCGATGCTGCGGTGCTACTCTGGGGAGAACGACTACAGGAGTCGGACGACTGGTGGCCTGTCCTACTTGACTGACATGCGTCCATGCCATGGCCCTGCAGCGGGGATGCAACTGGGGAACGGACTGTGGCCGGTTCTGCCCCTTGCCCGGTATGACAGTGGCGAATACCGCGGTGTTGCATGGAGTTGCAATTACAAACTCCGCCCCTTACCTGGCGAGTGGATTTTCGGCCAGAGACTAGGTGCCGGCAACTGCTACCTTCCTGGGACGTCAGCTGGGAGTAAGAGGGGCTTCAGGGAGGGATACAGGTATGCCGTTCCTGTTCTGAGCCGCTCGGTGTCTTCGGCGGACCCCCGGTAGTTCTTGGGGGGTTGGGGGTGTCGGTGCAGTCTGCACCAGCCGTTGCGTCGTCTGCGGCCTTCACTCCTAACTTCCGTATTTCAATAACCAATGTCAAAAATATGTAGATACAATTATGTAGATACAACAGATCCAAATAAATTAGTATAATTGTTATGCCACGTATCTGAGGCCTGACTACTCATCCCTTGTACACGTAGGCGAGAGGTGAACTTATTATCTGTCGCGTTTCTGAGGGGCGGCTTCTCGTCCCAGCAAATACGCAGACTCACAGCGGGTCAAGACTGGGTCGGCATTTCTAAGGAAAGGACTGAGCACAAAAACAAGGCAGTGAACTGTTACACACATGTATTACAGATATCTTCCCAGAGACAAATACTACAACACTAGATACAATATATTCTGGGTTGGCTAGAGATGGGTTAGTACAAGGTTTTACTGAATTATGATCTGTCTCTATACCAGCTTAGGGAAAGTATGGTAGAATACACCCAGTATTTACCGTACTTCTATTACACATATACTTTGGACACAGAGATACACTCGTTACAATTTCCTAATATAGTATAGCACTGGACGGCCTGATACAAGGGTTCAGTTACGTTAACACTATGTCGATAGACACAAATCTGGTTGGCGGTCTATCACGGAAGGGGTCGGCCGCGCTATAGTGTGCTGAGAGGGGGGACTGCTGTATTGTAGAGAAACACTCAGAGATGGCTAGACACACAGTGACTAACGTGCCTGTACACTGGAGAGGGGAAGGATTAATAATCAAGGGGATGGCACGATCACTTTGTGGGTGTTGTTTCCAAAGGACACAGTGTGGGTAGCTTTACTAACACTGGCGTGCCTTTACACTGGGGAGGGAGAGAATTAATAATCAAGGGGATGGCACAATCGATACAGTATAGTTTTCCTGTTTGGTCACCATGGTGTTTCATTCACAAGGGGGGGGGAGTGCTTGACGGTACACAAGCGGGGGCGCACGGGACTCGGTTCATGATATACCATAAACCAGGATCACTAGTGGGCTCGTCCAATCTTATACTCTGGGCTTTTCTGGTTTCTTAATTACAAGAACACACTGTAAGGAATCATTCGCATTACACATACGACCGTATGCATGTGTCTGGGTCTAAGAGGCACACACTGGTAAAGTCCGTTTGTTTCACTATCACTGGTGGGCCGAAGGTTGATTCCTCAGTAAGGAGGGTGGACAGAGTGATGCCTTTGCAAGGCCTCACACGAAGGTGCCGGGCTAGGGGCTCGGTCTGAAGAGAACAAGGAGATGGGCCTGACGCCGAGTCAGGGATGGGCCCAAAGAGGTCCCACCAGCTGGTGAGTCATGCCCTGGTGTTCGGGGTGGCTTCCGGGGTATCTGAGGACCCAGGGCATTGGAACCCAGGGTGGATGGACTGTGGCAACAGCTGGAGGGTGGCGGCGCCGTCAGGGCCATCACATGGGAACCTTGGGCTGGGGGAGTGGTCGAAAGGGCCCGACGCTGGCTGCAACTTCTGCTGGGGCTCCGCCTCAGCTTCTGCTCACACTGGCTGAGTTGAAGGGAACGAAGGCCTCGGGTAAGGCCTCGCCAAGACTCCAGGAAAGGGTTCTCCCCAGCTCCCTCTGCAGAAGAGGGGGTGCATCCTGCCTGGCTACAGGAAACAGGGTGAGCCAGGCGAGGGGCTTCCCTGTCGAGAGATATCCTGGGAACAGAGGGTGAGGAGCGGACTGTGGCCAGCTCTGCCTCCCTCCATACGGCTAGTGACTGGTACAGCTGTTCCTCTGCCCCTTTGGAACTCAGGAGTTGTGCGAGGAACAGCTCACTCTATCCTGTCTCCGTGAGGGGAGTGAGGATCTCCTGTACGAGAAGAGTGGACTATGGCCTGCTCTGCCTCTGGCTTGACGCGGCTAGTGGCCGACGTCGTGGTCATACAGGGGACTATAACTCTGGTACGGCTTGTGGCCTGTACCATGGAGCAGGGAGTACTAGTAGCAGAGGGACAGATGATGGCAGGTCCTGCCTATTACCCAGCATGACTTGTGGCTGGTGCTGTGGTGCTTCTCTGGGAAGAACGACTACAGGTAGCGGATGACTGGTGGCCTGTCCTGCCTGACCGACGCGGTTTGTGGTCCATGCCGCGGCCCCGCAGTGGGGATGCAACTGGGGAACGGACTGTGGCTGGTTCTGCCCTTTTCCCGGTATGACAGTGGCCAATACCGTTGTTGAAATGCAGAAGTTAGGAGTAAGGGCTGCACACGATGCGACTGCTAGTGCAGACGACACCAACACCCCCAGCCCCACAAGGACTACCAGGGGTCCACCGCTGACACTGAGCAGCTCGGGACAGGAACGTCGCACCTGTATCCCTCCGCGACACCCCTCTTACTCCCAGTCGACGTCCTAGGAATGTAGCAGTCGGCGGTGCCTAGTCTCCGGCTGAAATTCCACTCGCCAGGTAAAGGGTGGAGTTTGCCAACGCAACTCCACACAATACGGCGGTATTGGCCATTGTCATACCGGGCAAGGGGCAGAATCGGCCATAGTCCATTCCCCAGTTATACCCCCACTACAATGCCGCAGTACGGACCAACAACCATGGCAGGACAGGCCACCAGTCGTCCACTTCCTGTAGTCATTCCCCCCAGAGTAGCGCCGCAGCACCGGCCACAAGCCGTGCTAGTTACAAGGCAGGATTGGCCATCGTCCATCCCTCTGCTACTAGTGCTCCCTGCTCCACAGTATGGGCCATTAGCCATACCAGAGTCATTGTCCCCTGTAGGACCACGACGTTGGCCACTAGCCGCGCTGAGCTGGGGGCGGAGCAGGCCATAGTCTGTTCTTCTCGTACAGGAGATTCTAACTTCTCTCACGGAGACAGGAGAGAGCGAGTTGTGTGTCGCGTAAATCTTGAGTTCCGACGGGGCAGAGGAACCGCTGTGTCGGCCACAGTCCGCTCCTCACCCTCTGTTCCCAGGATATCTCCCGATGGGGCAGTCCCTTGCCTGGCTCACCCTGTTTCCTGTAGCTGGGCGGGACGTACCCCCTCTCCTGCAGAGGGAGCAGCTGGAGAAGACCCTTTCCCGGAGCCTTGGCTAGGTCTCACCTGAGGCCTTGGTTCCCTTCAACTCAGCCAGTGTGGGCAGCAGCCGTGGTGGAGCCCCAGCAGACATAGCAGCCGGCATTGGGCCCTGTCGACCACTCCCCCAGCCCGAGGTTCCTGTGAGGCGGCCCTGACAGTGACGCCACCCTCCTGCCGTTGCCGCAGTCCAGCCACCCCGGGTTCCAGTACCCTGGGTCCTCAGGGGAGGCGGTAGCTCGATCGGTAGAGAAGTTGGCTTGCGGTCCCGTGGGACCCAGGTTCGAATCCTCGTTGGTGCAGGGAACAGTTTAAAGATTTGAATTTCATTAAATCAGGCTTTACTGATCTACCAGAAGACCCGCCGACATGTCGTAAAAATGACCCCGCTAATACCAATACACCAGTCCTGTATGAGACAGCCCTAGCATGTATTCAATATGGACGGTGGGTGTTAAGCACCGAAGTGGTGACATGTAGATTGTAGGAGGACGACTGGGCCTTGATAGCAGGCTGTGAAGCCTATGCCCAGAGTCGGACACATAATAAAAAAAAATTAAAAAAAAAGCTACCCCGGGAGCCACCCCGAACACCAGGGCGAGTCTTACCTGCTGGTGGGACCTCTCTGAGTCCATCCCTGGCTCGGCGTCGGGCCCGCCTCCTGGCTCTCTTCGGACAAAGCCTGTAGCCCCGCACCTACATGTGGGGCCCTATAAAGGCGTGCCATTCCATCCGCCCTCCTGACAGAGGAATCAACCTTCGGCCCACCAGTGATAGTGAACCAGATGGACTTTACCAGTGTGTGCCTCTTAGACCCAGACATACGTATACGGTCGTATGTGTAATGCGAGTGATTCCCTATAGTGTGTTCTTGTGATAAAGTGGCAAGGAAAACCCAGAGTGTAAGACTGGACAAGCCTTTAGTGATCCTGGTCTAGTGTATATCACGAACGGAGTCCCACGCCCCCCCCAGTGAATGAAACACCACAGTGACCAAACAGGGAAAATTATATTGTATTGATCGTGCCATCCCCTTGCCTATTAATCTTCTCCCTCCCCAGCGTACAGGCACGTTTATCACGGTGTATCTAGCCACCTCCGAGCGTTTCTCTAAAATACCATAGTCCCCCCCTCGCAGTTTACTACAGCGTGGCTAACTTCTTCCGTGATAGACCGCTGACCAGTTTGGTGTCTATCGACACAAGTGTTAACATAATTGAACCTTTGTATCAGTGCCGTCCAGTGCTATACTATTTTGGGAAATCGTAGCAAGTGTATTCGTGTGTCCAAAAGTATAAGTGTAATATGAGTACCGTAAGTGCTGGTTGTATTCTACCATACGTTCCCTAAGCCAGTATAGAGACAGATTTCAATTCAGTAAAACCTTGTATTAACCCATCTCCGGCCAACCCAAAATTTATTGTATCTAGTGTTTGTAATATTTGTCTCTAGGAAGATATTTGTAATACATGGGTGTAACAATTCACTGCCTTGTTTTTGTGTCCAGTCCCTTCCTTAGAAGTGCCGACCCGGTCTTGAATAAGAACCCGCAGAGAGTCTGCATATTTGACGGGACGAGAAATCGCCCCTCAGAAACGCGACAGGTATAGTTTGCCTCTCGTCTATGTGCGCAATGGACGAGTAGTCGGCCCTCAAATACGTGGCATAGCAGCGGTGTTGCGTGGAGTTGTCTAAGTAAACTCCAACCCTTACTTGGAATTTCGGCCGGAGACTAGGCGCCGGCGACTGCTACCTTCCCAGGATGTCGGCTGGGAGTAAGAGGGGCGTCGGGAAGGTATACAGGTGCGCCGTTCCTGTCCCGAGCTGCTCTGTGTCAGCGGCGGACCCCCGGTAGTCCTGGGAGGGCTGGGAGTGTTGGTGTCGTCTGCACCGGCGTCCGTGTTGTCTGCAGCCCTTACCCCTAACTCCTGTATTTCAATAAATATTATTTTTATTATTATCATTATTATTACTTGTGTTGTTTTTATTATTATGATCATTATAACTGAACTGGGGCGCAACGACTCACTCCGGGGCGCATCAACTCTGTCACGAGATGATAAGCCCCAAAAGTTGGGGCGCATCAACCCGAGGCGAATCGGCACTGGGACGGATCGACCATAAAGCGTCTACAAAGCTAATGACAAATTGGACGTTTTCGATGGAAGAGGGCCCATGACGTCCACTGCCAGCAACTGCCAGGGTCGGGTGGCTGTTAAGTGCCTGGTGGGTCCTGGGGTTTGAGAGATGTCCTTCCCCAGGGCACAGGCCTCACAAGCTTCTATGACTTGTCTGGCAGCGGCTAAAGGATATGGCGTCAAATAGATGTCACTAAAAGTGTTATGCTACATATTTGAGGTTCAACTACTTGTCCCTCGGATATGTATGCGAGTGGTATGAGCTTAGCCTGCCACGTCTCTGAGGGTCGATTTCTCGCACCTCAGGTACGCAAACTTATGGTGGATTGTTTCTCAAGATCGGGTCACTAACTTAGGGAGAGGACAGCACACAAAAACACGGCAGAAACCAGCTTATAAACATATAAGTGTAATCCCAGATACAAATATTACATTGACCATTACAAGGGGAAAATGGGTTAGCTGGTGATTGGCTCTAAATAAGTTTATACAGAAGTTAGTTAACTCTCTACCTGCCGTGGGAAAGTATGCTAGTATGAACACAGTATTCACGGCACTTCTGTTAAACTAGTATTGCTATGCCACGTATTTGTGGGTCGAATTCTCGTCCCTTGTACACGTAGGCAAGAGGTGAACTTATTACCTGTCGCGTTTCTGAGGGGCGACTTTTCGTCCCATCAATACACAGACTCACAGTGGGTTCTTAGTCAAGACCGGGTTGGCATTTCTAAGGAAAGGACTGGGCACAAAAACAAGGCAGTGAACTGTTACTTACATGTATTACAAGTATCTTCCCAGAGACAAATATTACAACACTAGATACAATAGATTCTGGGTTGGCCGGAGGTAGGTTAGTACAAGGTTTTACTGAATTACAATCTGTCTCTATACCGGCTTAGGGAAAGTATGGTAGAATACACCCAGTATTTACGGTACTTCTATTACACTTATACTTTGGACACAGAAATACACTTGTTACAATTTTCTACTATAGTATAACACTGGACGGCACTGATACAAGGGTTCAGTTACAATAACATGTCTATCACGGAAGGAGCCAGCCGTGCTGTAGCGCACTGAGAGAGGAGACTGCGGTATTTTAGAGAAACACTCGGAGATGGCTAGACACACGGTGACTAACGTGCCTGTACACTGGGGAGGAGAAGGATTAATAAACAAGGGGTGGCACGATCACTTTGTGGGTGCCGTTTCCAAAGGACATGGTGTAGGTAGCTTTACGAACACTGGTGTGCCTTTACCCTGGGGAGGGAGAGAATTAATAATCAAGGGGATGGCACGATCGATATAATATAGTTTTCCTGTTTGGTCACTGTGCTGTTTCATTTACTGGGGGGGGGAGTGAGTGACATTACACAAGCGGGGGTGCACGGGACTCCGTTCGTGATATACCATAGACCAAGATCACTAGTGGGCTCGTCCAATCTTATACTCTGGGCTTTTCAGGTCAATTAATCACGAGAACACACCATAAGGAATCACTCGCGTTACACATATGACACTAGACATATATCTGGGTCTAAGAGGCGCACACTGGTAAAGTCCGTCTTCTTCACTATCACTGGTGGGCAGAAGGTTGATCCCTCCGTCAGGAGGGTGGACAGAGAGACACGCCTTCACAGGGCCCCACACATAGGTGCGAGGCTAGGGGCTCGGTCCGAAGAGTGCCAGGAGGTGGGCCTGATGCCGGGTCTCGGATGGGCCCGGAGAGGTCCCACCAGCAGGTAAGTCGCGCCATGGTATGTGGGGGTGGCTTCCGGGGTGTCTGAGGACCCAGGGCACTGGAACCTGGGGTGGCTGGACTGCAGCAACGGCTGGAGGGCAGCGTCACCATCAGGGCCGCCTCACGGGAACCTCGAGCTGGGGGAATGGTCAACAGGGCACGACACCAGCTGCTACGTCTGCTGGAGCTCCGCCTCAGCTGCTGCTCACACTGGCAGAGCTGAAGGAAACTAAGGCCTCATGTAAGGCCTCGCCAAGGCTCTGGGAAAGGGTCCTCCCCAGTCGCTCCCTCTGCAAGGGAGGGGGTGTGTCCCGCCCAGCCACAGGAAACCGGGTGGGCCAGGCAAGGAACTTCCACATCAGGAGACATCCTGGGAACAAAGGGTGAGGAGTGGACTGTGGCCAACTGTGCCTCCCCTGTACGGCTAGTGGCCAGAACGGTGGTTCCTCTGCACCGTTGGAACTCAGGGCTAGTGTGAGACACAGCTCACTCTATCCTGTCTCCGTAAGGGGAGTGAGAATCTCCTGTAGGAGAAGAGTGAACTAGGGCCTGCTCTACCTCTGGCTCGACACGGCTAGTGGCCAACATCGTGGTCCTACAGGGGACTATAACTCTGGTACAGCTAGTGGCCTGTACCATAGAGCAGGGAGCACTAGTAGCAGAGGGACGGACGATGGCAGGTCCTGCCTCATACCCAGCACGGCTTGTGGCCTGTGCTGCGGCGCTACTCTGGGGGGAACGATTACAGGTAGTGGACGACTGGTGGCCTGTCCTGCCCGACCGACATGGCTTGTGGCCCGTGCCGCGGCCCTGCAGCGGGGATGCAACTGGGAAACGGACTGTGGCCGGTTCTGCCCCTTTCCCGGTATGGACTATGGCCGGTGCTGCGGCGTTGTGTGGAGTTTTAGGAACAACTCCACCCCTTACCTTTTGAGTAGATTTCCAGCTGGAGACTAGGCGCCGGCGACTGCTACTTTCCCGGGACGTTGGTTGGGAGTAAGAAGGGCGTTGGGGAGGGATACAGGTGTGCTGTTCCTGTCCAGGGCCGCTCAGAGTCAGCGGCGGACCCCCGGTGGTCCTTGGGGGGGCTGGGGGTGCTGATGTCGTCTGCACCGGCGTCCGGTTGGTGTGCAGCCCTTACCCCTAACTCCTGTATTTCACAACCCTCCCTTCTAACAAAGGCACAACCCCGTGACTGGAGATGGTACAGGTCGATGTCGGGCATTTGGTGGAAGGGTGTGAGGTGATGCAGGAAGGTGGTCCAGTTGTCAGTGGGTATGTTCGGCTGCAGGTGGTGGGAGTAGGCGATGCGAAGAGTGGAAGGGTAGCTTGCCTGCTGGAGGAGTCGTAGTAAGTGGTGTATGCTCCGGACTTGGTGGTGTCATCCAGAGGTGGGGATCCATGTTATCCTCGTGATGCGCGTGGTGGTGATGGTGGTGGTGGTTTGGAGGCGAATGCTGGCTAAGGGCAGTCCGGATCGGTTTATATTGCCGGGGGAACGTGGAGGCGGCGTTCCCTTGGGAGTGCGGCGGGGTGGAATTTTTCATCTGGGCTGAGGGATAGGGAGGGTTATTGGGGTGGTGTTAGGGGGTGGGGTGGGCGGTTGGCTGCTGGAGGGTGAAGGGGTGGGTGTGGGCATGGGGAGGTAATGGGCTGGTGGGCATGAGACACGTTCGGAACGGGTGGTCGTGGTGGTTAAATGGTGAGTGGGCGGCAACGGGGAGTGGGGTGGGGGAGCGGGGGCGGCCAGAGAGTTGGGTGGTGTAGCGTGGTTGGTTGGTGGGATTGGTTGGGCGGGTACTAGGTCAAGTGCGGAGCGCAGGGTGGTAGGTGTGGAAATCACTGAGGGTGAGGAATAACCACATGGTGTGGGCGACGTGGCGGGTGTGGGGGAAGTTGGTGGTGGTGCGGGAACAGAGCGGGGGAGTGGTGGGGTTGGTCTAGTGCGTGGGGGTGGTGCGGGAGTGCGGGGAGGTGATGGAGTGGTGGAAACTGGCGGGGAGGGGGAGGGGGAGGAGGAGTAGAGGAACGGCTCTTCGTGGGAAGTTGAAGGTGTTGGTTTGGCTTGAGGAGTCGGGGAGTCTTGGTAGGGGTGGACATGGCGATTTCTGTAGGTACGGGTGGTTCCGTTGTAGTTGATGATGACTTGAAAGGGGTTGGGGACTTGGATGATCGTATAGGGCCCCGTGAAGCGGGGAGCAATTTCGTTGGGGGTGGGGAGGTGTGCAGTGAAAACTTTGTCGCCTGGTTTGTAGGGGTTGGCAGGGGAGGAATTGGTGTGCGCGTCCTGGTGTGTGCGCAGGTGCTGTGGGGGATCGGAGGCTGGGGAGTGGGTGGGGGCCTGAAGGCGCTGTCAAAGAGGTGGGAGGATTGGGGCCACGCCAAAGATCCGCTTGTGGGGGGTGATGCCGTCGTCACGGGGGCAGGTGTTAATTCCCCACTGGACGATCTTAACATGGGCAGGCCAATCTTGATCTTGGGTAGCTTGGATGCGGGTTCTGTTCTGATTTAACAAGGTCCGGTGGCTCCTTTCGCATACTTCATTGCCTTTAGGCTAGTATGGGGAAGAATGGGAAATGGTGAATCCGAATAGAGTGGATAGTTCCTTCCAGATTTGTCCCATGAACTCTGGGGTGTTATCAGAGTGAATGGCCTGGGGAACGCCAAAATAAGGGAAGATGTGGCGCATGTGAGCATCGGCTATGGTGACGGCGGTGCGCTTCTTATCCGCACAAGCGATCAGCAATTTGGAGTAGACGAATGTAATTATGTATTTGTAGGTGGTAGGGGACCGACAACGTCGACAGATAATTACTGCCAAGGTTTGTGGGCAGAAATCTTCCCGAAAGGACCTGCCAAACAAGTGACGTCCTTCCCTAGGCAGCACACCTGACATGCCTGAGTGACATGCTGGGCGAGAGTAGTAGGGTTAGGGACCCAATGGAGGTCGTTGAAGACCTGGGTTAGCATTTTTATACCCAGGTGGATCCCATTGTCCGAGTGTAGGTGGGTGAGGACGTCTATTGTGGAGTCTGGGTCCAGGACTATGTGGCCTGATGGTGTAAAAAGTTGGTCCCCTTGCAGGTGAAGTTTTGTAAATAGGTGTTGGAGAATCCATGGGGGCCAGTCTTTGTCCTGCCATCTCCGGACCAGCTTGTGCTGAGGGAGTAGGGATTGTACCGGTACGCGGGAGAGGGCGTCGGCGTTGGTGTGCAATTTCCCGGGCCGGTAGGCAATCTCGTAGTCAAACTCTTCTAGTGCCTCACGCCAGCGGAAGAGCTGTGCGTTCTGAGTGGCCGATTGTCGGGGCCTCTGAAGGGACTGGTTGTCTGTGATCACGGTGACCCTGGTGCCGGATAGGTAGGCCCTGAAGTGGTCAAGGGCCCAGACGATACCCAGACACTCGCGCTTATTAGCGGTGTAATTCTGTTCTGCTGGATTTAGGGTGTGGCTGGCGCAAGCAATGATGCACTCGCGCCCTTCCTGGACCTGTGCCAGGACGGCGCCTATGGCAACCAGCGAGACGTCAGTGTACAATCTGAAGGGGAGTTCGTAGTTCGGGAAGGTGACAATGGGGGCCAAGACGAGTTTTTCCTTTAAAGTGTTAAAAGCTGTTATTCGGTCGTCGCTCCAGACGAATGGCTCGCCTTTCTTAGTGAGGTCGTGGAGTGGTTTTGCAAGGTCGGCAAACCCTTTGATAAATCGCCGGTAATACGATGCGAGCACCAAGAAGGCACGAACTTGGTGGACATCTTGCAGGAGGGGCTGGTTGGCAATTGCTCATAGCTTGTCGAGGTCCGGAGAAATGCCTTCCCCGGAGACAATGTGCCCTAGGAAGGCGACAGAGTGGGAGGCCAAAACACACTTAGAGGGCTTGGGTTTCAGCCTGGCCTGGTGTATTCATTGAAACACCTGTTGGAGGCGGTGAAGGTAATCGCCCCATGTTTTGCTAAAGACGATGACGTTGTCGAGGTACGCCAGGGAGACTTCCCAGGTTAGGCCTCTGAGGCAGGAGAAGGTGGCCGGGACGTTGCATAACCCAAATGGGAGAACATTAAGTTGGTAATGTTTTCCATTGCTGGCAGAAAAGGCCGTTTTCCCCGTTCTTGGGGGTGCACCGGGACCTGCCAGTACCCCAACTGGAGATCCAGTGTGGTGAACCAGGTGGAGCCGTGTAGGGAGTCCAGGGAGTCGTCTATGCAGGGGAGGGGAGTTGTATCCTTGATGGTTACATCATTCAGGCGTGGGTAATCGATGCAGAATCATAGGGTGCCGTCCATTTTCCGAACCAGGACAACAGGGGAAGACCAGGGGCTGGTGGAGGGCGTGATGATGCCGGCGTCCAGCATTTCACAGACTTGCCTGTCTTCTTCAGTCCATTGGTGTGGGTTTTTCCGGCGAAAGGGTTGCCGAATGGAGGGCCAGGTGGTGTGGATTTCATGGGCCAAGTATGTTGTATGCCCTAAGTCTGCGGGTCCCATGGAGAAAATGTCTTGATATTTGAGGAGTAGGTGGTGCAGGGTCTCGGCTTGATGGGGGGACAGGTGATCGGGCAAGAGGGGAGGGGTTTGAATTTAGGGGAGGGGTGTTGCATGGCTCAGCTACCTCCATGTCTCCGTTAAGGAGTCCTCTTGGTAGAGTGAGGGGTGTAGCTGCTAGATTTGCCACTTTGATGGTGTTGAGGTGTGGCAGGAGGAAGGTCGGTGACATCAGGCAGGCGGAGAGGGGCCTGGTGGGGATGTCTGGGGAGAAAAGGGAGTGGGTCCCAGTGGGCTTGTTGATCTGTAGCCAAGCTTCATGGTGGGGGGGAATGGTAAAGGTGGATGCTACAGTTGCGGGGAAGGTGGGGCAGGGGGGGCTGGAGCATGAAGGGGGGAGGGGAGGGGGTCATCCAGGGGAGGGAGGGGGGGTTGTTGTTTTGTTGTGTGCACGTGCAGAAGGCTAGGGGCTGGCGGAGAGGCGGCCGGAAATGGAATCGCCTCCCGTGGCAGTCGATGTGGGTGTGCAACTTCTGGAGAAGGTCCAAACCCAGGTAGCCATCATAGGCACGGCGGGAAGAGTCTAAAACAATGAAGGGATGGTAGGTGGAGGCTGGTAGGTGGGTCTTGGCTTGTAGGGCCCGAGTTTCCCCACAGATAGGCAAGGGGCCTTCCCCCGCGTCTATGAGGTGGGCTGAGGTGGGGAGGAGGGGGCCAAAAGCCTTCTTATGTCGGGAGTAGAAATGTGTATAAAGACAGGACCTGGTGGCTCCCGTATTCACCAGAAGTCTTGCCTTGCCCCCCTGTAATTTCATCTTGTCGTAGACCGGGGGTCGGTACTTTGTAGAGGTGGCCCCCACCACCCTAGGGAGGTGCGGGGGGGGTCCTAAAAATTCAACGTCAGCTTGAGGGCCGTGTCGAGAGCCGTGTCGGTGTCAGCATCGCCTGTTCACAGTCGATGTCTGAAATTGATGAAGGGGGAATCTGGGTTCGTGGAGTTTTCGTCTACTGCCGACAATCGGCGGTGCCCCGGCAGGTTGGTTCTCCTTCTGCACGCCGCCTTTAACTGCTCACATATTTCATGTAGTGGGCAGTGGCTGCTACAGGCTGTAAACTCCCATGGACTGATGGTGATGAAGTTTGTGTCTTCTTTCTGCAGCAGCTGTTTCTTGGTAGCGCGAGCTCTTGCGGGGGCAGAGGTGGGGGCACTCTGTGTCGGGGCTGGTTGGGGTTGGGGCAATAGTGGGGGTGGCCTCGTGGGGGGAACCTGTTTACGACCCTGATGTGTTGTGTGGTGGGCCGTGCTGCTAGGAGGCAGTGGACGAGTTGGACATCGCGGTCCAAATCTCCTGCCAGGTCGTGGATAGTGAAATGCTCTTTCACTGTGCCTGGGAGGATTCTGAGGAAGGTGTTGAATATATGTTCGTCCCGGGTATCTATTTCAGCGTCCGAGTACGCGGCGGTGACGACTCGCCGAGCTTGGATCAATGTGTTGTCCAAATCACTGTCATATTTCAGGGCATCGAATTGTGACATCGAAACAATTTACCTAATGAAGGGGTAATGGCCTCTGTTATTATATTTACAAATCTGGCCCATGTGAGATCTGGGATTATTTTTGGTGCTACACTAGATACCGCCTTTCCCAGGTGAGGTAGAGTGACAGCTATTTACTGTCCGTTGTTATCAAACCCAATGTCAAGTAATGGCTTGACTACATCTAAGTATGTAGTGGTGTCGCAATGTTCTGGGTCGAATTTTGGTAGGGGTACATGTGTTATGGCTGCCATTTTCCCAATTTTCCCAGTCCTTTTTTCCACCATCCAGGCCAAGAACCACAGCTAGCCACCAGTATTATGCCATATATTTGTCGGTTGACTTCTCATCCCTTGCACACATAGGCGAGAGATAAACTTATTACCTGTTGCGTTCTGAGGGGCGACTTTTCGTTCCATCAGTACGTAGACTCACAGCGGGTTCTTATTCAAGAACGGGTCGGCATTTCTAAGGAAAGGACTGGGCACAAAAACAAGGCAGTGAACTGTTACATACATGTATTACAAATATCTTCCCAGAGACAACTATTACAAGACTAGATACAATAGATTCTGGGTTGGTCGGAAATGGGTTAGTACAAGATTTTACTGAATTACAACCTGTATCTATACCGGCTCAGGGAAATATGGTAGAATACACCCAGTATTAACAGTACTTCTATTACACTTATACTTTGGACACAGAAATGCACTTATTACAATTTCCCAATATAGTATAGCACTGGACGGCACTGATACAAGGGTTCAATTACGTTAACACTGTCAATAGACACAAATTTGGTTGGCGGTCTATCATGGAAGGAGCTGGCCGCGCTGTAGCGCACTGAGAGGGGGGATTGGTATTTTAGAGAAACACTCGGAGATGGCTAGACACACGGTGACTAACGTGCCTGTACTCTGGGGAGGGGGAGGATTAATAAACAAGGGGTTGCACAATCACTTTGTAGGTGCCATTTCCAAAGGACACGGTGTGGGTAGCTTTACGAATACTGGCGTGCCTTTACACTGGGGAGGGAGAGAATTAATAATCAAGGGGATGGCATGACTGATACAATATAGTTCTCCTGTTTGGTCACTGTGGTGTTTCATTCACTGGGGGGGGGGGGAGAGTGAGTGACATTACACAAGCGGGGGCGCACTGGACTCCGTTTGTGATATACCATAGACCAGGATCACTAGTGGGCTCGTCCAATCTTATACTCTGGGCTTTTCTGGTCATTTAATCACTAGAACACACCGTAAGGAATCACTCGCATTACACATACGATCGTATACATATATCTGGGTCTAAGAGGCGCACACTAGTAAAGTCCATCTTCTTCACTATCATTGGTGGGCCGAAGGTTGATCCCTCCGTCAGGAGGGTGGACAGAGAGACACGCCTTCACAGGGCTCCACGCATAGGTGCGGGGCTTGGGGCTCGGTCCGAAGAGTGCCAGGAGGCTGGCCTGACGCTGGGTCTGGGACGGACCCAGAGAGGTCCTACCAGCAGGTAAGTCGCGCTCTGGTGTGAGGGGCGGCTTCCAGGGTGTCTGAGGACCCAGGGTACTGGAACCCAGGGTGGCTGGACTGCAGGAACAGCTTTTGGGCGGCGGCACCGCCAGGGCCGCCTCACAGGAATCTCGAGCTAGGGGAGTGGTCGACAGGGCCCGATGCTGGCTACAATGTCTGCTGGAGCTCCGCCTCGGCTGCTGCTCACACTGGCAGAGCTGAAGGGAACTAAGGCCTCGGGTAAGGCCTCGCCAAGGCTCCGGGAAAGGGTCCTCCTCAGTCGCTCTCTCTGCAGGGGAGGGGGTGCATCCCGCCCGGCCACAAGAAACTGGGTGGGCCAGGGAAGGGATTTCCCATCGGGAGATATCCTGAGAACAGAGGGTGAGGAGTGGACTGTGGCCAACTCTGCCTCCCCCGTATGGCTAGCGGCTGGCACAGCGGTTCCTCTGCCCCGTCAGAACTCAGGGCTAGCACAAGACACAGCTCACTCTATCCTGTCTCTGTAAGGGGAGTGAGAACCTCCTTTAGGAGAAAAGCGGACTATGGCCTGCTCTGCCTCTGGCTTGACGCGGCTAGTGGCCAACATCATGGTCCTACAGGGAACTATAACTCTGGTACGGCTAGTGGCCTGTACCGTAGAGCAGGGAGCACTAGTAGCAGAGGGACGGATGATGGCCGGTCCTGCCTCTTACCCAGCAAGGCTCGTGGCCGGTGGTGTGGCGCTACTCTGGGGGGAACGACTACAGGTAGTGGACAACTGGTGGCCTGTCCTGCCCATCCGACATGGCTTGTGGCCCGTGCCGCGGCCCTGCAGCGGGGATGCAACTGTGGAACGGACTGTGGCTGGTTCTGCTCCTTTCCTGGTGTGGACTATGGCCGGTGTTGCGGTATTGCATGGAGTTGTAGAAACAACTTCACCCCTTACATGGCGAGTAGATTTCTGGCTGGAGACTAGGCGCTGGCAACTGCTACCTTCCCGGGACGTCAGTTGGGAGTAAGAAGGGCATCAGGGAGGGATACAGGTGTGCCGTTCCTGTCCCGGCTCCCGGGCCGCTCAGTCAGCAGCAGACCCCAAGTGGTCCTTGAGGGGGCTGGGGGGGCTAATGTCGTCTGCACCGGTGTCCAGGCGGTGTGCAGCCCTTACCCCTAACTCCTGTATTTCAAGTATATTTAGTAAGTACAGTTATAATGGTCTCTGAACCAACAATATTATAACACTGGATGGCACTGGTACACTTATTACACTGAGACAGATGTTGTGTGTAGCACTCGCGGCGTGCGCGCACGTGGGGATAGTGTCGCTGTATCACAGGAGGGGTGGGTGGACTAATCTATTTCACCACTAGGGAATACTCCGGAGGGTGGTAGGTGCACTACCGGTGTTATGCCACGTATTTGAGAGCCAACATCTCGTTCCTCAGATCCGTATGCAAGAGGTTGTACGTTTTGCCTGTTGCATGTCTGACAGCCGACTTCTCGCTCCCTCGAATACGCAGACTTACATTGAGTTCTTTTTCTAAACCGGGTCGGCATTTCTAGGAAAGGACAGGACACTAAAAACAAGGCAGTTACCAGTAACAAATATATATTCCAAGTTCAGTCCCAGAGACAAATACAATATGCACCTTTACATTGATTCTGGGTTGGACAGAGACGGGCAGGTGGTAGGTTTTATTAAAGAGCTATCTGTCTCTATACCAGCCGTAGGAAAGTATGGTAAAATGAATACAGTATTCACGGCACTTCCGTTACACTGGTATCTCTAGCACGAGAAATACAATTTTTATATTTACTAACAGTTGTATAGCACTGGACGGCACTGAGACACTAATTAGAAACACATACAGGTACAAAAATCACGCGTGCAGGTATATCATGATCAGAGAGTACGCGCTCCATCACACAGGTAGTGGAGGGGGAACTGAAGTATTTCTGTACACTAGAGAGACACTTGTACGTAATTTAGATAGACACAAGGTGTGCCAATACACTTGGGAGGGAATCGTATACAGTGTGAGGGAGAGCACTCGTCTGTTGAAATGGATTAGGTTCCTGAAAGCCTACATCTTTTCTATCCTTAATGACCTAGATCAGCTTGTACAGCACCCTACCCGTATTCCTGACCGCCTTGAAGAGAGTTCCAACATACTTGACCTCTTCCTAACAACCAATCCTTCTTACACCATTACTCTTTTCTCTCCATTGGGCTCCGGGCACGGTGGCTCAGAGGTAGAGCATCGAGCTCGGGACCGGGGGGTCGCGAGTTCGAGCCGCGCCCGGGACTGCCGTGCTGGGAGGGGTAACGCCCTCCTGTTACCTAGCGGGGCTATATGATCTCATTGTAAGGTCTAGCTCGGGGGATTCTTTAATCCCTTTTTAATCCATTGGGCTCCTCCGATCATAACCTTATTACCTTAACCTGTCCTATCGCTGTGGTGCGCCCTGTGGACCCTCCAAAGAAACGCTGTCAGTGGCACTTTAGAGCTGCAGATTAGGAGGTCCTCAGGCAGTACTTCTTTAATTTTCCTTGGAATGATTAATGCTTCCATGGCCGGGAGCCATCTGGGAGTGCCTTGCGCATTACGGAGGTTATTCTTTCGGGCATGGAAGCATACATTCCTTTCTCACATCCTCTGACTAATGCAAGAAAGCCTTGGTTTAATCACGCTTGTTCTAATGCTGTCCGCAACAAGGAGGGGGCCTATAAAAGATACCAGAGCCAACCCACCCCTGAATCACATCTTTTTTATATTTCTGCCCGGAATCGTGCTAAGTCTGTTCTTTGCTCTGCTAAAAATAATTTCATCCATGCTAAATGTTCTCAACTCTCCAACTCGAATTCTTCTCGCTCCTTCTGGAACCTCGCCAAAAACCTTTCTAACAACTTTACCTCATCATCCTTCCCTCCTCTTTTCTACTCTGATGGCTCTGTAGCTATTTCTTCTACTGATAAAGCAGATCTCTTCGCTCAGACTTTCTCCTACAATTCCACCTTAGATGATTCCGGTGCTATTCCTCCATCATTTCCCCCCTCTGACTTCCTCATGACTGACATTAAAATTTCTTCAGCTGATGTATTTTCTGCCATCACTGGCCTCAATACTAACAAGGCATATGGGCCAGATGGAGTCCCTCCTGTTGTCCTCAAAAATTGTGCTTCTGTGCTAACACCCTGCCTAGGTAAACTCTTTCTCCTTTGTCTGTCAACTTATACCTTTCCTTCTTGCTGGAAGTTTGCTCTCATTCAGCCAGTCCCAAAGAAGGGTGACCATTCCCAACCCTCTAACTATCGTCCAATTGCTTTAACATCTCAAAAGATTTCAAGTCAATTCTTAACAGAAAAATCTTAAAGCATCTTTCGTATCACAACCTTCTTTCTGATTGTCAGTATGGGTTCCGTCAGGGACGCTCCACTCGTGTTCTTCTCACCTACCTTTCAGACTCCTGGTCATCCTCCTTTCGGGACTTTGGCGAAAGCTTTGTGATTGCACTTGACATCTCAAAGGCTTTCGATCGAGTCTGGCATAAATCCTTAATTTCGAAACTGCCCTTCTACGGTTTCTATCCTTCTATCTGTGCCTTCATCTCTAGCTTCCTTTCTGATCGTTCTATAGCCGCTGTTGTAGACGGCCATCGTTCTTTTCCTAGACCTATCAACGGTGGTGTTCCTCAGGGCTCTGTCCTATCACCTACTCTCTTCCTTTTATTCATCAATGACCTTCTAAGCTGTACATCTAACCCTATCCACTCATATGCTGATGATTCCACCCTTCACCTTTCCATTCAATTTCTGCAACGTCCATCTCAGCAGTCACTTCAACAAAAAAGGGATGAGGCTATGGCACACCTAATGTCTGACTTGGCTCGTATCTTTGATTGGGGTAGAAATAATCTTGTTATTTTTAATGCATCAAGGACTCAGTTCTTACAATTATCAAAATGACAAAATCTTCCTCAGGATTACCCACTGATGTTTAATAGTGTCCAGCTCAGTCCTGCATAATCCTTGAACATGCTTGCGGTTTCATTCTCTCAGGATTTATCTTGGAAAGAACATATTACAGCTCTTGTGAAATCTGCTTCCAAGAGATTAGGTGTGCTAAGCTGAATCCAAACTTTCTCTACCCCTGCACAGTTGTTGACCTTGTACACGGGTTTTATTCGCCCCTGTATGGAGTACAACTCTCATGTGTGGGGAGGCTCCCCACATGCACCTCTTCTCAATCGGGTGGAGTCAAAGGCTTTTCATCTCATTAACTCTCCTCTTCTTACTGATTCCCTTCAATCTTTGTCTCTTTGCCACACTGTTGTATCTTTAATTCTCTTCTATCGCTGCTTCAACGGTCACTGTTCCTCTGAACTGTCTGCTTGCATCCCTCCACCTCTACGACGTGCACGTAGTACCTGTCTGGCAACAAACTCTCATCCCTTTTCTGTCCAACTCTCTAATGCAAGAGTCAACCGTTACTTCCAGTCCTTCATTTATGCAACTGGTCAACTCTGGAACTGTCTGTCTCTGTCTGTATTCCCTACTTCCTATGATCTCCAGTCTTTCAAAGGCAGTGTTTCCAGGCATCTCGAAATGAACAGATCTTGAATTTGGCTCTCTCACATTGTTTTTGTTTTTTCTTGGAAGAAACAGTAAGTGGGTCATGGCCTTTGGTTCCTTCTTCCTTGCATTAAAAAAAAAAAAAGACTGCACACGACACCAACACTGGCGCAGATGACACTGACACCCCCAGCCTCCCAAGGACTACCTGGGGTCTGCCGCTTCCATTGAGCGGCTCGAAGCAGGAACAGTGCACCTGTATCCCTCCCGATGCCCCTCTTACTCCCAGCCGACATCCCAGGAAGGTAGCAGCTGCTGGCGCCTAGTCTCCGGCAGGAATTCCACTCGCCAGGTAAGGGGTGGAGCTTCCTTTAGCAACTCCATGCAACGCCGTGGTATTGGCCACAGTCATACCAGGAAAGGGGAAGAACTGGCCACAGTCTGTTCCCCAGTTGCCATCCTGCTGGAGGGCCACGACACGGACCACAAGCCGTGTCAGTCAGGTCGGACCGGCCTCAAGTCATCCACAATCTGCAGTCGATCCCCCCAGAGTAGCGCCGCAGCACAGGCCAGTAGTCATACTGGGTATGAGGCAGGAGAGGCAAGCGTCTGTCCCTCTGCTACTATTCCTCTCAGCCCCACGGTACAGGCCTTTACCCATACCAGAGTGTCGTCTCCTGTAGGACCACGACGTTGGCCTCTAGTCATGTTGAGCACGAGACAGAGCAGGCCATAGTCCGCTCCTCCTCTACAGGATATTCTCCTTCCCCTCATGAAGACAGGGTAGAGCAAGCTGTGCCTCATGTTTGCCCTGAGTTCCAACAGGGCAGAGGAACCACTGTGCAGGCCACTAGCCACACGGGGGAGGCAGAGTTGGCCACAGTCCACTCCTCACCCTCTGCTCCTCGGATAGCTCCCGATGGGGAAGTCTCTTGCCTGGCCCACCCTTTTTCCTGTGGCCGGGCGGGGTGCACCACCTCCCCTGCAGAGGGAGCAACTGGGGAGGACCCTTTCCCGGACCGTTGGCAAGGCCCGTGGTTCCCATGATGCGGCCCAGACAGGGACACCGCCCTCCAGCCGTTGCTGCAGTCCAGCCACCCCGGGTTCCAGTACCCTGGGTCTCCAGACACCCCAGGAGCCGCCCCGAACTCCGCTGGTGGGACCTCTCCGGGTCTGCCCCAGAACCGGCGACAGGCCCGTCTACTGGCTCTTTTCAGACCGAGCCCTTAGTCCCGCACCTCTGTGTTGGGCTACCTGAAGGACGAGCCTCTCTCTTCCCACCCTCCTGATGGAGGGATCAACACTTGGCCCAACAGTGATAGAAAAGACGGACTCTAACAGTGTGCACCTCCTAGACCAGGAGATATATACGGCTGTATATATAACGCGAGTGATTTCCTTTAGTGTTCTCGCAGTCAAGTGACCAGAAAACCCCAGAGTATACGATTGGACGAGCCCACTAGTGATCTTGGTCCATGGTGTATTACAAACGGAGCACAGTGCGCCCCCGATTATGTAATGTCACTCTACTCCCCCAGTGAATAAATCTACACGGTG